>JAHPZR010007320.1:15000-16162 GCA_019787425.1 Platygyra sinensis | reverse complement strand
AGCACGTTAACAGTTAGTGGTTAGCGATTTGCTGCTGTTCTGGTCTCCCTGGTTTAAGTAAAGGTTCCTTAAAATTGATTTGGTCACCGAAGGCAATTTTGCTTTTATTTTAGTTGTGTACTTGGTGGCGTAGTTGATTGTGTCAATGTCAACCCCAGCGCCCCATTGCTTGTGTGATGCGCAGAACGTGTGCTAGTCCAGTCCCTGAACTCTCCTTTCTTCCCGCCCCATATAGAGGCTGAACCCCAGCGGGCGAAAGAAGAGTCCAGGATAACTTGCATGCGCATGCTGAGAACGAACCAATTAAAAATTGCTAGGTCCCAACCACGCCGCTTGTGTCAATGTGTCGCGCAATGCCTTTTCCAGCTCGCGCTCTGAAAGAAAACATTTTCTTTGACGTTGATATTGTCGTAAAAAACATAAAAACGTAAAAATCGAAATATGGTTTATCGTGGTCTGTTCTCTTATCGACAACGAGTACGCGTCAGTACTCTTTTCCCAAACATTTTTTCGTATTGTTTCTATATGTTGAGCGATTTTGCAAAAGTTTTTGAAAGGAAAGTCTGACGCGTACAAGTAGCTCATTTGCATGATGCAGCGCGTGCACTTTCAAGTCCGAGTCGGTGTTTTCAATAGACCCTTTGCAGTTTACGATCATATGGTACAAAAACCGCCATGCTGGAGAGTAAACCGCCCACTGGGATATCCAAAACAAAACAAATTAACTAAATTTTCTTTGTTTTGGACATCCCAGTGGGCGGTTTGCTCTCTAAGCATGGCGGTTTTTGTACCATGTGATCGTAAACTGCAAAGGGCCTATTGTCAATTAAAGAATTGGTTCATGCTTAGCAGCGTATATCGAGTTATGGATGCACTTGGGAAGTTTGGAGATCACGAAAGAAGCGTAAGAGTTGCTCGAGGCAATAGCCGACAGTAACTCTAGCTTCTTGAGTGCTCTCCAAACTTCCCAAGTGCATCCATAACTCGATATATGCACAGCTAAAAGCATGAACCAATTCTTTTATAACATGGCGACAACAACTTAGGCGCTAAAACATGTTTTATTTCTAACTGGCGTTGACTACAACTGATTAGTTCTTACGATGCACGACGAAGAAAAACAAAGGTCTTTATTATGCTAACAAGCCACAATCAGTTGAGC
>JAHPZR010007320.1:5000-10000 GCA_019787425.1 Platygyra sinensis | reverse complement strand
AGTTCTCATGATGATACCTCAAGTGATTCTGAGGAGGAGTCAACCGAGTATGAAGGTGGTTCATCAGGCGACGATTATGTGGAGCGCAGCTTCCAAGTTTTATTTATTGATGATGCAGACATACCAGAAGTAGTGTAATGGTAAAGAGGGATTTAGAAAGGATCGGAGGTTGGGGAGGGGGGGTTGAAAGTAATCTCCCCTCTAGACGGGGGTAGACAAGAAGTTTTTTTTTTTTTTTTTTTTTTGATATTTTATTTTAATGTTCCACATGACTTACACTACATTGCACTACATTGTACTACAGTACACTACATTACATTACGTTATATTACATTACCTTACATTACATGACATTTTATAACCTTAATAACATTACATTACATACGTTACATTATATTACACAAGACATACTACGTTACTTATGGTACACAATACCAGTTAATTACGATACGTGTTAAACTAATGCACTCTCCGAGAAACTTCATAATCTTATACGTTACATTACAGAAAGGTGATAATTGGCTTCCACTTTTCATCGTGAATTTTTAATTTGTTATTTTTTAAGGCGATAGATCGCTCGATGGATTCGACATACTTTATCTTTAAAAAGACTTGAGGTAAAACAGGTAGAAAATTCTTAAGCCGGTTAGAGTAAATGACCTGTTTACCAATAATAATAATATGGTTTAGAAGGGCCCAATTGAGATTCTTTTCAGCTAGGCCAAAAATAATGTCGTAGTCACTTAAACAATCAATATCTATGTTTATGGATTTTAGCCAGAGAACAACAGACTTCCAAAAGGTTATGCTGTGCTCGCAATAACAAAAAAGGTGCTCGAGAGATTCTTCTGACGTGTGACAAAATGTACAGAGGGGAGAGGTGACTATTTTCATTTTGTATAGAGATTTATTGGTATATAATATCCGATTGAGAATTTTGTATTGGAAAATTCTTGTATTGGTGTCGATTGTAACTACATGTGGAATTAGATAGATTGTTTCCCATTCTAAGCTATGATTGTGAAATAAAGTTGTATATTTATGTCGTGCGGAAGGGTAGACTTGGGTCATCTCTACTAGCTCCCAGTATAGTTTTTTCGAGTTGATTGAATCGAGCAAAACGCTTTTACCATTTAAAAACAGAGTGTGTTGCATTACAGGCGGGTCATGAAATACGATAAGAGTCTCATTCGAGCTGATTAGGCTTTTCCACGGAGAGGGAAGAGAGTCAAAAATACCCAGAAGTGAGAAAAAATCGACAAGCGTAAGTCCAGTAGCCGCAAAAGAGGGCCATGGTTTTAACTTGCCATTGTTGGTTAAAATGTCAGAAATGAAAACGATACCTTTTGAGAATAGTCTTCTATTAAAAACGGGTCTATCGTTAATGCGTATGAATTGATTGTTCCACAAGATTTGTTTCAAGACTTCCTCACGAGACTCATCAGGCTTAGCCGTTAATTTGGACCAGACATTGAGACATTCTCTGTAAAAGCTGGGAAGGTTATCTGATAGATCGGAAGAATTGAAATTACAATGTAAGAAAAATTTTCCACCGTAGTCCTTAAGAAAGAAAGAAAGAAAATGTTTCCATGGGCTGTCGTAATCCTCGATGTATTTTTTAAGACAAATAATGCGTTGAGTATCAATAAGAGTTTTAATATGAGGCATTCTCAGACCACCATTCTTATAATCGCTGATTAGTGCTAAGCGCTTAATTTTGTCACGTCCTTTCCAGATGAATCTGTAGATAATGGAGTTAAGCTCTTTCATAACTTTTTTGTGGAGCACATTAGTGATGCACGAAACATGAATTTTGGTATTACAAAAGTCTTCACAACCTGGATTTTACCATGTAACGTCAAGTTCCGCCATTTCCATCCTGCTAGAGTTTCAGAAAGCGATCTCAGAGTTTCATCATAGTTGAGCTCTTGTTTTTTCTTCAAATCGTAAGTAAAATGAACGCCAAGAATTTTAATTGGTTTATTAAATTTGTCAATACCAACGAGAAGGGGTTGGTCTCTATTGTGGCAAGTTCCTAGCCATAGAGCTTCGGTTTTTTCCGCATTGAGCTTTAAGCCGGAACACATTCCAAATCTATGAAGAAACACGGAAAGATTTTCGAGGGAATTAACGTCGTGTAGAAACGTTGTCAGATCATCGGCAAAAGCTGCAAGCTTGATTTCTTTATCAACGACGATACCTTTTATACCCTCTTCGCTTCTGATTTTAACAAGCAACACCTCGAGAGCAATGATGAAGAGGTATGCCGACAAAGGATCCCCCTGCCTGACACCTCTTCAAACGTCAAAAAGCTGAGAAGAAAAACCGTTGTTTAAAACACAACTCGATATATTACAGTAGAGTACCGAAACCCAAGGAATAAATGATTCACCGAGGTTAAAAGATCGCAAGGCTCCAAATAAGAAAGACCAGCTTAGCGAGTCAAAAGCTTTCTCGAAATCAAAGGCAACCATTAGACCAGGTAGCTGTTGAATTTTAGTGTACTCCATGATATCGTCAATGGTGCGGATAGCATCGAAGATCGTTCTGCCTTTAATATATGCATACTGGTCAGCCTGTATGATTTCTGGTAAAATTTTCTCTAAGCGTAAAGCGAGAGCTTTTGAGGCAATTTTCATATCTACATTCAGGAGAGAAATTGGCCTCCAATTTTTGATGTACCTTCTATCCCTGTCCTTTTTGTCAATTAATTTAATAGTGGCTTGCTTTTGTGAAGAGGATAGTTCGCCGTGCTCAAAAGAATAGTTCAGGGAATCTGTGAGTTGCTGACCTAATAAATTCCAGAAAGTTTTATAGAATTCAGCCGTGAGTCCGTCGTTACCGGGAGTCTTGCCATTAGAAAACTTTTTCAGCGCCTCGAAGCATTCAGCGCACGTAAGCAATCCTTCACAAGTCATTTTCGAATTGTTACTCAAAGATGGTATGCTAGGATTTTCTAAAAAGTCCGAAGCAAAATCTTCACCTTCTTCGGAATCGTGGTTGCTATATAGCGTTTGATAGTAATCTCTGAGCTCGTTAATTATACATCTGGGATTGACTGTAATTTTTCCTGTGGAATCATAAATTCGGCGTACAGCAGCTTTACCGCGTCTTGTTTTTTCCAAATTTAAAAAGTATTTCGAGTTTTTCTCGCCGTTCTCATACCAGTTGATTCTAGAACGCACAATGCATCCACGCACAATGTAGTCATGGAGAAGTTCATATTCCTGTTTTGCTACTTCGAGGTTGTTTACATTGTTTTGCGAAGGGTCATTATCACAGATCAATTCATATCTTTTGACGTTCTTTTCCGCTTCAGCTAGGCGTGCTCTGCACTCTCTGGCCTTTCCTTTGCTGTATTTCATAGTACAAGATCTTACTCTGTATTTTATTAAGTCCCACAGAACTCGCTTGTCAGTAACTTCTTTAAATTCGTCAAGCCATTCAGAGTATTTTAAAGAGATAAGTTATTTTAACTTTAATTCAGGGGAGGTGCAACTTTATTTTAAGGCCTACTTTGCTAATTTTAGACCCCCCCCCCCCCCCCCTTCCAGATAATTATTGCACAGTCCCTAAGAGCAATTAAGCACCGGTAAATTAACCAAGGCAACAGTTATTAATAACACAACACTTTTGGAAGTAAAAAGAGCAAGTTATTATTTAAAAGTAAGCGAGAAGAACAATGCTTGAGTCAACAAATAGTTTTCCGGCCAATTAGCTGCTGATGGCTTTTACAAAGCGATTTAAAAATAAGTAACATGCTAAATACGATCGCTGTACTTGCAATGAGTAAAATGTCGCCAAAGGAATGCAATTCCCAAAAAAGCTTATAACAAGATCAAAGATAACATTCTAGGTTTAAGAGAATATTTAAAGCTAAATCTGAGATACGAAACCACACCTTGAACGTAATTCTCATAGAACGACTAAAGAAGCGACTCCTATGAAAGGCTCGAGGCAACAATGATCACTAAATGGCTAAGGGAAAAAATGGTAAAAATATGAATAAAGAAAGACAAGTAACTAAGCCTAAATACGATTGATCTTATTCCTACGACCGTTTTTTCCTCGTAACAGTCACCGCGCGAAACGCTATCCACCCAGTCGGAGGACAAGTGAGAATTGTAAGGCTGAGGGGACCGAAGCCCGGGCTGCAGGGGCTTCCCATCGTGACGCAAACACGAAATACTATGTCGTTTGACGGAAAGCGGGTCGAAAGAATCCGAGGACTCCCATGCCGGGACATTACAGGAGAATTTGCAACGCTTGATTGGAGGCTGGAAAAGAAAGAAAAAAAGTAACAAAAACGATTCAAAGGAATCGCCTTTATTAATTACAACAACGTAACAAAGGTGGTACAAGCGTTACTTATAAAGCAAAACAAGCAAAAAAACAGAGGGAGAAAATAACTACTGCCCTCCAGGAGGCGGTATAAGGGGGCGAGGTCGCGACTGTGGGCAACTTCCGTTATTAAACCGTTTGAAACACCTGGAGGCCATGTGGCCAGGTGAACCACAAGCGTAGCAAAAAATCCTCGGACGTCTGGCGGCCGAACGAGCAGATGCCTAAGCGGAAGCCCCAGTGGAGCTAGAAGTGGAACCGGGAACAGAAGACTTGAAGGACTTATCCAGTTTGGCGACGGCTTCAAGGACTTTCACGTACTCCTTGTTCGCCAAAAGAGCTACAAAATACGCCTTGAATTGTTTCTTTGAGACAGGTAACTTCTCCCTAAGAGTACAGGCCATGGCATCAAAAATAGAAGCCTTCTCGTGCCCTGACAGTTTGGCACCTGTAGCTAACTGCTCTACCATGGTCAAGGCGTCATATTTGTCGAAATCCTCCTCTCTTCTAAATCCGTATTGGGTAATTCTAGACAGGCGAGCTGGGACATCAGAGAGGCTGCCAGCATCCTCTCAGGTTTTAATCCTGGCGGTAAGTTTCGCAAGCATGTCACCCTGAAAAAACCGAGGGGAGCGGGTGTGAATAAAAATATCTACAGG
>JAHPZR010007319.1:22500-35000 GCA_019787425.1 Platygyra sinensis | reverse complement strand
TACTACAACAACTACACGTACTACAGCTACTACAACTACTACAGCTACCACAGCTACTACAACTACTACAGCTACTACAGCTACTACAGCTACCACAGCTACTACAGCTACTACAGCTACTACAGCTACTACAGCTACTACAGCTACTACAGCTACTACAGCTACTACAGCTACTACAGCTACTACAGCTACTACAGCTACTACAGCTACTACAGCTACTACAGCTACTACACGTACTACAGCCACTACAGCCATTACAGCCACTATAGCCACGATAGCCACGCTATAGCCAGTATAGCCGTGGGAGCTCAGGACATTTCATGGGGTCATACATGAATTCCTGACCAATCATCGACGGTTTTTCTCGAGTCAAAACACAAAAACAGCAGCTATCCATGCTAAGCTTTTTCTATGGAGAAATTTCCAGTTAAATTGTATGTATATGATATTTCAAGGGGTTTAGCCAGGCAGCTTTCTCCACTTCTACTCGGTAAGTCTGTATGATGGATGTTTCGAGAGAAGATTATGTTCTAAATATCTGGTTTTCGGCTGTGTGACTCAGCAAAAAGGTTAAAGTAGTCACGACATTAGCTTATAAAAGTGCCAGAAATCAATGGATTTTAAAGATTAGAAGATTATTAGGAAAGGAATGAAAATAGATGAAGTCAATTTTCAAAATTAGCTCAATAATTCTTAAAACTAGGCTAAAAAGTTGTGTCATTCATTCGCAGGGAAGAGAATTGATGGAGTTTGGTATGTGCTAATTTACCATAAGCTTATTAGTTTGATTTGTACTTAAATTTATTTTTCTTGGACATAAATGGAACCAAATTTGTTTCCTAATTTTTAGGCATACAGGTTTGGTTTGCTATGATAGAGAATTCTTTTATGGTGGTGATGGCATATCCAGTTGTTCTCCAGTAAGTTTCATACACATGTAAAACACAAATTTTACCACAATTGCAGGTAATCTCGCAATCTGATTGGCTAATTTGCCGTGGTAAATAAGAGTCCCTACCACGCTGCTCGCGTCAATGTGTCACGCAATGCCTTTTTCAGCTCGCGCTCTGAAAAAAAACATTTTCTTTGACGTTGATATTGTGGTAAAGAACAAATCGAAATGTGGTTTTTCGTGGTGTGTACTCTTATCGATAACGAGTACGCGTCATTACTCTTTTCCCAAGCATTTTTTTCGAATTGTTTCTGCATATTAAGCGAGTTTGCAAACGTTTTTGAAAAGTCTGACGCGTACAAGCAGCTCATTTGCATAATGCAGCGCGTGCACTTTCAAATCCGAGTCGGTGTTTTCAATTGTCAAGATAAAGATTTCGTTTCTTTGATATTGTGGTAAAAAACAAATCGAAAGTGGTTTAGCGTGGTATATAGTCTTATCGACAACGATACGCGTCATCACAGTGGTCAAAATTTGTTGCGGACTCACTCGGCTGCGCCTCGTGAATCCACAACATTTTGACCACTGTGATGATGCGTATCGTTCGATAAGACTATATACCACGGTAAACCACTTTCAATTTGTTAACTGTATTGTAGGTTTATGACTGTAGTGACTGGACGACTGTAGCATGTTGCAAGAGTCGGCAGCTATAAAACTTATTGGATCATGTTTACTAAAGGTGTCCACCATTGAGTGTCGACCGATATATCCTTTATCAATATTTACATACCCTTGATCAATGCTTTATCAGCAATTGATCAACATGTCGGATAACAGTCCAGGTGGTGAGTTGGTTTACTAAATGACAAATAGATTTCATGTTGCTGTGCATCTGTTTAACAAGTAGATTCCCTGTTGCTGTTCAGTAATAGATCATAGATAACAACAAAATGTAGTAAGAACAAAACAGTGGCACACAATTAGCCAAGTGTATCACTGATGTTCTTACCACATTTTGACATCTTCTGTGATCTGTTACTGAACAGACGCACAGCAACATGGAATCAGTACTTGTTTTTTTTTTTTAAGAATAACACAGGTTATATTATTCTTGCATTTTGATTGGATTTTGCCTATGATCTATTAGAGAACAGATGCATGATTGACATCATCTTTACAAAGTTTTTCCCTCTGTGCTTTAAAATGGCAGAAAATTTGAGAATTTAGGTAACATTTTACGTGAATGTGTAAAAGAAAAGATCAAAAAACATTTTTTTTTACAAAATGACTTAGAAAATACTCAAGCAGTCTCAGTTCACAGTCAAGCAAGATTAATTAAATCAAAAACAAAATTGGTCACCAAATTAACTTCAAGGTAAGAAACCAAATTGATTGTTTTGTCTCGAGTATAACAAACCTGATAAACAAAGTGTTTATGACAATGATTTATTTAGAAAAAATATTAATTCTCAGTCTCAAAATAGTTTTTGACACAGATAATTGATGTCAGGAATGAAACACGAAACATCACTTTTAAAATCAGTTAAAATAAACACACAAACCGTGCTTTCTGATGCGCATTTTCCAGATGTTGATGGAGTGTTGATTGAGGGTCCATCAGGGTATTAATCCAGGGTATTGGTCGCCTCTCAACTGCAGAAGTGTAGAAGCTGTCATAATTATATAAGCTGCTTTTCTGCATCCAGAAATTAGTGTCACTTCATTTCCTTTGTCATTGCTGTCTAATAATTTTTTTATTATCTATTTTATTTCTTTTTGTCTGTTTATTTCATTTTCAGCTCTGCCCTAAGCTTTGAATGCCAGCCTGGGTACTTTTTCCTCGGAAAGCCAAAGAATGAGCATTTAAAGGCAGAACACAGGGAAGCCCTTGGCACCTTTTTGCCTGACAAGGGATGTTGTTACTTGCCAACAAAGTTGATGTGTATTATCGCTTAAAGATGAGAAGGCAAACAATCACCTGTTTGTTATATGAAAGAGCTAAAACAACCTGTAGTTACACAGTCCTATACCAGGACAGCAGTGGTCAAAGCCAGTTTGGAGACATCTGTTATTATGTCCACCACCAAGGTTTATCCCTGGCCATTGTCAAGCAGCACAGAACAGTGCCCGGGTCATTCATAACCTACAAGGGCTTTAACCTTTTAAATCACATGTCTCAAGTAGTGTACTGTAACCATTTTGTTGCTGTAAAGTTGGAACAACTGAGGGATATTTGTGTCAAGGTGGAAGTTGCTGGGAAAATGATGTGTTCATAAGTAGATTCCCTAACCTGGTGGAGAGAAATTAGCTTTTCATGTACCTTACAGAAAGAAATTTAGTATGGTTATACATGTAGGTGACCAAAAAGAATATTATTTTAAGAAATTAAGCATGGCATATTGTACAAGTACATTGTGTTCATATATACTGTGCTTCATCTGGGAAATATAGTTAGGAAAATAGGAAAACCTGTTCTGTATTTACTAATCGGTGACATTTTTTATTTAGAGTAGCTGGCCCATGAATCATAACAGTCTACTAAATCACCCTAGATATCCTGCCAGATTGCAACTCTTTTGCTTGGGATCTCAGAAAAAACTATTTGTACTACACTTGCTTGGAATCCAGACCATTTTCCCACAAATCCCAACCCAGATCTCAAATGTCGCAACCAGGATCCCAGCTGTCCCACCCAGAATCCCAACGTTTCTGCCAGTTATGACAACTGTCCTGCCCGGGATCCCAACTTTCCCACCAGAGATCCCACTGTCTTGCCAAGGATCCCGACTGTCCCACCTGGGATCCCAACTTTCCCAGCCAGGCTTCCGACTGTCCCACCTGGGATCCCAAAAGTCCCACCTGGGATCCCAACTGCCCCACCTGGGATCCCAATTGTCCCACCCGGGATCCCAACTGCCCCACCCGGGATCCCAATTGTCCCACGCGGGATCCCAATTGTCCCACCTGGGATCCCGCCTATCCCACCCGGGATCCCGCCCATCCCGCCCGGGATCCCAGATTAATTTTTACATGGGTGTTTTATCATTGTTGCAGCTGTTATTGTTTTAGGGCTAAGGGCATTGTTCTGTTGTTTGTTTTATTGCACTCTCAAAGGGTAGCATTAGCCATTCATGAGAGACCTTACGAGCTCTGTTACAATTGACCCCTCAACTGCAGACGCCTTTACTGGACATAATCAACTTACGTGAATCTAGGCCTTTCAAGGTGTTAAAGCTACAGGTAGTTGCCATATTACCAAATTGCATCCATAGACATTTTCAGCTATAGATATGACCAAAAGATTTAAAGATATGCATGATTAAGCTTAATTAGAATTTCCTGTGGGAATTTTAGGGAGTTTCCCTTCAGTGGGGGAGGTACACTGTATGGATAATGTGTCTCATCTTGGTATAACTGATATTATTCTTCAATTCATGTTCTCCAATTTTCTTTTTTAGGGTGGAGCAATTCTAGGTAGCCCAGATGAGGTGCTTGATCTTGGAGACACAGAGGTTACCCAAGATGTTTTTATGGATTTCTTAAGTGGAATAGACCTCTTTAGCTTGGGCGGTTTGTTTTCCCATTGTAGACCACGTGATGATACTCTTGAGAATTCTTGCTTTCAAATTTTCAAATAGTCCCGTGTATATGAATGAATAATTTAAGATGGACAAGAGAAAAATTCTCCAGAGAATACCACGTGTTCTACAATGGGAAAACAAACCGCCCTAGCTAAAGAGGTCTATTGAACAACAAAATTTTAGGTTTGTCACTTAAGCCCCAGGGGTGGGGGGTCTTCCAGATTTCAAGTGACAGGGATGATAGAAGGATTGTTTGGGTTTGAAATTTTCAATGTCAGGGGGCGGGGAGGGGGGGAAGTTTGGCCATGGGTAGGGGAATTTTGGCAAGTGTTTTGGGGAGAGCTTGATTTAAGTACTAGGAATTTTTCGGGTATTCAGAACAATATGAAAATTCATGATAGTTCCCAGATGGTGTGACGGATAAACAAACACAAGTATTTCATCACTAATGTTTCTATTTTCCTGTTATATCATTTAATGCTTTCTGGAAATTTTCATGCCTTTGGAAAATTAGCACAGTGTTTTATTTAAATTTATGGTTCAATTGTGGCCAAGGGATTTTTGAATTTATTTGATGCTTGGATTTTTTGCGGGGTTTGATTTCTACCTCCGTTTGATCCCTGTCACCTGAAATCCGGCATACCCCCTGGGACCTGAAAACTATCATTTAAGGTGGCTCCCTAGAGTAATACCAACACCCTCCCTATACAGTGTAGAGCATGAGTTATAAAAGGGAACTAAGTTAATGTCTCTTAAAGTTTTCCCTGTAAAGCGGCCTTCACACGGCAACCTAAAGTTGGCAAACTCCTGTTGGCAAACTCAAGTTGATGTCTGTGAACGGCACAAAAACAGTAGGCAAACAAGTTGGCAAACTGTTGGCGACAAACAGAACTTGCCTCTATACTCGCCAATTTTTTCTTGTTGGTAAACTTATATCCGACGTGTGAACGGTTGGCCAACATGTGTTGGTAATTTTCAACCAATCAAAACAAGCTCTATTCACATGATTTATTTGCGTGACACTTCACAAAATGGGGGACGCGAGTCAACACTTTTTAAATTTGATATCAAAGCGGTTCACAATTGTCCGGCTGTTCGGGACATTTCATCTATAGCCTACAAAGATACTGAAAACAAACAAAACAAAATGGAGGAGCAGGCTTTTAGCCAGGATTTTAAAAGTGGCCGTCCAAAATGCGCTATTGGGCCTGCTCAAATGAAAAATTTATAAGGTAGCATAATTATGAAAAATAAAATGATTTTTTTCAATAAGTGGCCATCCATAAGACGGCTGGACGCCCATCTGGCTAAAAGCCTGCGGAGGAGCGCGCGGACAAACTTGGTTTGGTCCAAACCTTTCTAATTCTCCACCGCTTTCTGGTTCTTCTCTTCTTATCCTCTGTTTCACTGTTGTACGTAATTGAAACTGCACTAAAAAGCGGCCATGTTGGAAATTGCCGTGTTTGTTATTTGCCACGAGTTTGACGTGTGAAGGAACAAGTTTGCCAACTTTTTGAAGTTTTTCCAACACGAGTTTGCCAACTTAAGTTTGTTGTGTGAAGGCCGCTTAAAGATTTACCAGTAATTGGGCACTGTTAAAACAAGGCTTATGTTTTGTTGTCAAGGCTATTACCAGGGCAACATCTCATCAACTGACAGTAAATGTGTTCGCTATTTTGTTCTTAACTCCTTAATATTTATAGTTTCCTTTGGCGAAATTTTTTTCATACTTTGTCACATCTAATGGAAATGATATTGCCCAACATTTTGACTTGGTAAAAAGTCAATTTCATTCAGACGGTTTTTCCAATCTTTAATTTGCCACTGACTATTCTAAATATATTAGACAAGCTTTGACAGATTTGAACACAGGTTATTTATTATTGATAGGAATTTTATGTGGTTACAACTACATAAGCCAAATTAAAAAAAAAAATCACAGAAGGGAAGACAAGAAAATTAGGCAACATAATTTATTTGATGTGAAGTTTATATGAAATAATTCATATATTTGAACTGCGGTTGTAGATCAAAGTGAAAAATGATCAGTAAATTTTCCAATTTAAGCAGTTGGAAAGGAGAAGCCTGAAAAAATCAAGGCTTCAACAGGATTCGAACCCATGACAACCGCGATACCGGTGCGATGCTCTTCCAACTAAGCTATGAAGCCACACATTGGGAGCGTTCATTCTCCCGTGAGGAGTGAAATGATGTGAAGTTTATATGAAATAATTGATATATTTGAACTGCGGTTGTAGATCAAAGTGAAGAATGATCATCGCAATAAATTTTCCAATTTAAGCAATTGGAAAGAAGTCAAGCCTGAAAAAATCAAGGGAAATTTTTGGCAATATTACGCAGACGAAAGTGACGATTATGCGGAAAAGACGCCAGATTATGCGGAAATTTCTAAAATAGATAAAACTGTTCCCTTGGCTTTTTTCAATTATGTATAAAATACACTTAAACGTCTTACCAAGAATTATAGTCATTTATGGCATGTTTGACCTCTTGCTGCCATTCATGGACAGGTATTTCTCCGTTCAACGCAGTTTTTCCATAGGGTGCGTTCCTTTGGGGTGATCTGAGTTCGGATCAGTGATCCTGGATCTGTCTGGATCTGTCTGGATCATGGTGCATCAAAGGAACCGGCAAATCCATGACCAGAGTGGATTCGCCGGTTCCTTTGATGCACCATGATCCAGACAGATCTTGGATCACTGATCCGAACTCAGATCACACCAAAGGAACGCACCCATAGTTTTTGTTGTTAATTTGTTCGAAGCTTAGTAACCAGGCATTAAATCGGACAAGGAAAACTGGACACCGAAAAGTCCCAAACTAGAACCCAGGCCCATCAAAGATGCATGGAATGCCTGTTTGCGAGCGAAAATGCGTGTTTTTTTGTCGCTGTTTTGGGTGAAAAACTTCTTAAAATGATCAATCTCTTCACTATTTTTGCTTCTGAGGATGGTAAGCAGCTGCTTTTCTCGCTTATATGTAGCAATTTTCTAGTTTTAAGCGGAAAAATGCCCCAAGGATGCGGAGGATGCAGAAGTAGGCAAATTATGCGGATTCGCACCACCGCATCCTGTCAGATACTCTGATATAAATATGTTAGCTGGAGTTTGTGGTCTAGTCTAACATTTTTTGAGCTGAAAAACACTAACTTATTGAAATCAAGTGCGTGGAGACTGGAAAAGAGCGAGTTGCCATGGGAACAGAAATTTATATAGCCGTAAACCACTTTTTACTAATTAGTTAATTAGTTTCAACAGTCTATGCTGCAAATTGGCCAAGATAGCTCTATTTATATCTTGATATGATATTAAGTTGATTGTATACATATGATGTCATCAGTCATCTCATTTGCATAGTTTACAGATTTTTTTTTAAACGTATAAATATCTCCAGACCTAATGCAGATATTTACAAGGTTACGGTAAATGGCATTCTATGCTTTCATGGAATTCGATGTGATACACCTAAAACATCAAGGGGTAAAAATTTGATAATAGTACCACTTTAATTTAATATGTATTATTTAACAAATAAAGAAACCTAAGCCGTGTATTACACTGTGATAAAACACGACAGGCATTTGAGAACATGAGGGAAATGTAGAAAACACGTGCCGCAGGCGAGTGTTTTCTACATTTCTCGAGTGTTCTCAAATGACTGGAGTGTTTTCTCACTGTGTAATACACGGCTTAGGCTTCTTCATTTGCTTTATGATATAGATTTTACGCGCGCAAAACAATAAAACACGCTTTTTCTAGGGTGTAGACAAAACGTGGGGTAGGCCATGGCCTACCCTTTGGCCTACTCTATGGCCTACCGGTGGTCAAATTTAAAAAAAAAAAAAAAAAAAAAAAAAAAAACGCAGAGCATGGGTGTAGACAAAACTTGGGGTAGGCCATGGCCTACCCTGTGGCCTACTCTATGGCCTACCGGTGGTCAAATTTAAAAAAAAAAAACAAAAAAAAAAAACCCAGAGCATTGCCGCAAATGTAACCCGGTAGAAGTGTTCAGTATTTGCTCAAAAATATGCAAATAAGGGACTGGTCAAAAAGTACATGGGGGGGTGGGCCGGAGCATTTCGAAATGTGGTGGTTAGAAAACAGATGAATAAATTATTTTTGTTTTGTTTAAGATACAAACTGAAACTGTCTTATTAGGAATTTAAAACACCACTGTTCCCCAAGATCATTGCTGAGGACCGCATCCAGGTCATCGTTCGAGTTTACAAAGAAAAAATTTAGAAGCCAACGCGACGCGACGGCGACCAGCTTTCCATGTAACGACATCACATGAAGATAATAAAAAATCAACAATCGTGATTAGCATAATCCTTGCCAATTTTTTTTGTAAAACAAGGGTTGATTTGTGTGGGCTAACAATTGAACCCTCGAACTACTGTGCCGGCAGAAGTTCCTTGACCGCAAGATCGCTAGCCTGCGTGGCAGGCCGTAGAAAGGTATAAAGGAGGAAAGTCAAAATGAGTCCGATCTTCTCGCGCTTCACCCGCTTATCTTTCCCCTTTCCCTCCCCTTCGGACGCCTGCCACGCAGGCTACAAGATCGCAAACTGGAAAGACCGCCGAACAAATTTGCGATCAGGCGTAACTAATTATTCCGATTTCGATCGTTACAAAAAGTTTGAAAATTCGCACGCCAAACCGTCGCGTGCGTCCGCCGGGACAATCGACTTTGTAATTTATTTCAAAATCGCTTAAACCTGTATTTTTCGCTATTGTAGCACATACTGCAAACAAATGGGAAGGAAAAGTAATTGTTTACTTGCTTGTAAAAAGACTGAATGTTAAAACAAAACGAAAATAATTTGTTCCGTGGCCGTTAGGAAACCATTCGTTGCCTTGTGGTTTCTGTGGTGTGAAGATCTCACATGTGATTGGTTACAACACAATAAACATTCCAGACATATTTTAAGTGTTCACTGTAATATAATCAGCGCTGTAAGTCATAACTGTAAACTCTAAGAAAACTTGACCTTTTACTTTTCACACTAGGCCTCAAGGCACGTAGAACAGTGATCCATGTAGAAAACGGCTGCAGTGAGTCCTGGGAGTAATATAGCCAGACAGCTCCCAGATCCTTGTGCATGTGTCCCGTATCCTTGGGAAAAAATAGCATGTAGACCCAAGATCATATCAACTCTTCGGTTTTCGTCCATCGTATCTTGATTAAAAATACATCATCACTGTTTGTGTTATAGTTTTAATCATGTAGACACAAGTTGGCCATTTGGTGTTCTTGTATACCAGCATGTCAACCGAGTGCAGTATTTTGATTATTTCTGTCCTGGGACTACTTGCTCAATCCCTTAGCTTTTGTACAGATTTTACAATACATAAGTTACCATCTCTTATTTGTACACCAGCCAAGTGTACTTTTTCAAATCCGGCTTGAAAAGTTTTTGTCCTTTGTAACTGAAAAGATTTTATTTTATAACACAATAAAAGGAAGTGACACACTCCAACACCAACCCACAGTCTGTCAAGTTCTTTACGCATAGCCAACAGCTCCCACATGTGTTGTGTGGAGTTGGGGCTTTAATAAAGGGGTGCTTTGCTGTCTACGGCTGCCACTACCTGAGTGATATGGCTGTGCGCATGCCCGATCGTGGGTTGGTGTTTGAGTGTGTCACTTGCTTTTATTTGTGCAAAAAGAGTTACCTTTGTTGTAGATTGTGTCAAATGTGTGCCAATTCCCATTAAAAAAAACCGGATGACCCACCCCTGTGGGTAGCTGAAAATTGCATGACCCACCCCTTACCAAGGGTTCAAAAACTGATGACCCACCCCCTCTCTGCTCCGGCCCACCCCCCACAATACTTTTTGACCAGTCCCTAAGTTACAACCAATCACTGCTCAGTGTTCCCACGATACTTTGTGCATTTGATTATGTCGTTTAATATCGTAGACACTACCGGCGGGTCAGTAGACTTACTAAATTATTTCACACTCGTTAAAACAGAAATAGGTTTTATTTTACATACCTCACGTCCGAGCCGTCCTCAGACATCTAGCGGGGTTTCCAAACGAAACTGGAACCCAGTCCACAACGACTGCTGGTTTTTCTTACTGTCACGCGATGGTCACACTAGTAGTGATGATGTTTGCCCAAGGTTGAGTTTATCCGGCAGCCTGCTCCTCCATTCCTTATTCTATCAGTAGGTTAATACTGATCAAACCGTGGCCGCGAAAACAGCAGAAGAAACTCGTTGGTGAGACAGTCCTAATGTTCAATGATTTGCGGCGATGCTCTGCGTTTTTTTTTTTAAATTTGACCACCGGTAAGCCATAGAGTAGGCCACAGGGTAGGCCATGGCCTAGGCCATGGCGTAGGCCATGGCGTAGGCCATGGCCTACCCCACGTTTTGTCTACACCCCTCCAGTACGGGTGTGGACAAAACGTGGGGTAGGCCACATGGCCTAGGCCATGGTGTAGGCCATGGCCTACCCTGTGGCCTGCCCTATGGCCTAGTCTATGGCTTACCGGTGGTCAGATTTTGTAAAACATTAACACGACATTGGTAAGAGTCGACTGTGTAGCTGCATAAACTTCTATCAATCGAATAGGGGTATACTAAAAAGTCACGAACATGATTTTCAAAGTCAGATGGAACAAAACAAAATATGCCAATGTTACAGCACTCAGCCTTAAAACACCCTGTTTCTCTCTGTCTTCAACGTATCCTCGAGTCAAGCACTCAGCTTTAATAAAAGGGAGGAGAAGGTCCAATATTGCGTTGCCCAAAATGGCGGCGCCACGATCCATTTAAGTGGCTGTCAGTTTATAACATTTAGTGGAGTGTTAGTGTAAATAAAAAGTGAACAGTGGGCTGTGACTAAATGTGGGACGGGGACTGTGATGCTGGATTCGTGAATCAGGGACGTGTGAGGACATAGGGATATCAAACAAACATCACCCGATTTTTGCATGTAACATGTAAAATATAATTTTCTGTGGTGTCCAGAAAGGTATTTTAAACAGCTATTAATTATGTGAACCAGAGAAAGGTACATGCCAGGAAACCAAGGAAAGATACAAATAGATTGTTTTAGCCTGAGTGCGGTAAGATTTGCATTGTTTCGTTCCCTATTGAAAATCGTGTCAGTGACTTTTGGGATGCCCCTGTTCGATTGATAGAAGTTTATGCAGCGTACTCAGTCGACTCTTACCAATGTTGGGTTAATGTTTTACAAAATCTGACCACCGGTAAGCCATAGAGTAGGCCATAGGGTAGGCCACAGGGTAGGCCATGGCCTACACCATGGCCTAGGCCATGTGGCCTACCCCATGTTTTGTCTACACCCCTTCTGAAGAGGCTTTCGACTTGAGTTTTTGGTCCAGCCATTCGAGATAAGACTTCCTGTATTTCTAGTTTCATTTTCCACTCTCAATAGGAGTCGTAGGAAGGAAGTGCGACCATTTTCGCTTTGTTCAATTGTTAAATGTTCTAGTTGTTCGATAACTTCTGATAACTCGGCTTATGTATTTTCACTTGGAGAAAGAAGCGAAAGTATGCACTTTGAGTCTTTAGGGCAGTCTTATAAAGATCAAGCTCAAGCGATCGGTAGATTTAAAGTGTGCGTTCCTTTGGAGTGATCTGGATCAGGATCAGTGGTCCAAGATCTGTCTGGATCATGTGCATCAAAGGAACCGACGAATCCACTGTGGCCATGGATTCACCGGTTCCTTTGAATTGCATCATGATCCAGACAGATCTTGGATCACTGATCTGGATCCAGATCACCCCAAAGGAAAGCACCCTTAGATTCACAGGTAGTAAACCCAGTAGAATTCGAACTCAGTCCTTGACCATGGTTTTCAAATTTTTGAAGCGACCGAGCAAATTAGAACTAATGTAACGTTGTGCGTTTAAGAAGGGAGTATAATGCAGCTATCAATGTCAAGTGGGCAGGGCATAGGGCGGGGATTTGACATTTTCCAAAAAGTTGCTGTATAATTCCTTACCCACGGGCAAAAATGTGAGGTCAG
>JAHPZR010007319.1:12500-17500 GCA_019787425.1 Platygyra sinensis | reverse complement strand
TCAACGCTGGAATTTGTATCATTCCTGGCCAGTGGCTCTCAGTCTCCCAGAGAAACCTTGATCCCTTCAACCAACGATTATTCTTGAGCATAGCATCCAGTTTAAGTCCCTTTGAGCCGTCATCAGCAGGGTTGTCATCTCTGTTCACGTAATGCCACTCAGACAATGAGGATCCGTTGTGTATCACCGTCAGACGATTAGATTCAAATGTATGGAATCGTTTTGACTCATTCCTGATGCACTTAAGTACCGACATTGAGTCAGTCCAATAACACACGCGTTGGATTACTATGTCCAGTTCTTCTCGGATTATTTTGGAGAGTCTCACAGAAATTACAGCAGCTGTAAGTTACAATCTTGGGATTGAGATTTCACGAAGAGGAGCCAATCTCGCCTTTCCCATCACAAACGCGCAGTGAACTTGGTTGCTGGTGTCCTTAAAACGGAGGTATGCAACTGACGCATAACCTTGGCGAGATGCATCAGAAAAGAGATGTAATTGTGTCTCCTTGACTTCACCGAATTCTCCGGGCCTAAAACAACGGTTCTCTTTAACTTCTTCCAGTTTGGGAAGGTCATCCAGCCAGCGATTCCATTGGGTTTTCTCAGTTTCTTCAATCAAATCATCCCATCCGAGCCTTTTTCTGCTAAGGGTCTGCAACAACAGTTTAGCTTTCATGATATATGGCGCAATGAATCCCAGGGGATCGAATAGAGAATAAACGGCTGACACTATTCCTCTGCGCGTCATAGGTCGCTGACTCGCAACTTGCAGAATCTTCTTTAAAGGCTCCCAAACAAACTTGTCTTCTTCAGTGTTCCATTTGAGACCAAGCGCAGTTTCAGTCGTCAGTTTTTCTAAGTCTAAATTTACAACTGATTTTGCCCTTTCAGATTCTGGGATCGTGGCCAGGACTTCTCTTTCATTGCTGTACCATTTCGTTAAACGAAAACCACCTCTTGCAAGTAGTTCCCGGAGTTGACTCACTAACACAATGGCTTCTTCCTTGGTACTCTTTGACTTCATCAAGTCATCCACGTACATGTTGCGTTTCACAGTCTCTACCGTGTCTGCTTCAAATTCCCTTCCGTGCAGCTCTGCGGTCTTCTGCAAGCAGAAGTTGGCAATACTGGGTGAAGATGTGGCCCCGAACAAATGTTTAACCATTCGATACTCTTCCATTTCTCTAGATAAATCTCCGTTGGGCCACCACAAAAATCTGAGCACATCACAGTCTTTGGGTTCCACCAACACTTGATGAAACATGCCCTCGATATCTGCTACCACGCCAACAGTTTCTTGCCTAAATCGACTTAGAACACCAATCAACTGATTTGTCTGGTCTGGTCCTGGCAACAGTTGCTGATTCAAGGATGTCCCTCCATACTTGGCAGCGCAATCATAAACTACTCTCACTTTGTCAGGCTTCAGAGGATGTGTTACAGGATAGTGCGGGAGGTACCATACTGGTCTGTCATTTAGCTCTAATTCCTCCTCCGGAATCCTTTCAGCATGACCCTTTTCGATGTAATCAGTCATTGTCGCCTTATATTTCTCACGCATGGCCTCATCTCTCAGAAGTCGTTTCTTCAGAAGCAAGCCTCTTCGCTCGGCAACCACTCTGTTGTTAGGTAAATATGGTGGATCATATCTCCAAGGCAGGGCAACCTGGTAGTGTCCATCTACCATCTTTAACGTCCTCTCCATAACTTCTAAAGCCCTCTTGTCTTCTACTGATGCAGAAACTCTGGTCTCAAAACAGGTGTTGCGTTTCCAGAAAATGATGAAAATGCTGGGGAAAGAATTGTCACAGACGGAAGTTGTATGGAACCAGAGAGTGATGCGAAGAGAATGGAGCAGCCTTTACTTCAAGATGAAATCGCACTTCATGCTCAGAATGAAGAATTGAACCAACAGCTGGAGAGACTATGGAAAACGGATTTTGAAAATTCCGAAGTTGAGACCAGAGTTTCTGCATCAGTAGAAGACAAGAGGGCTTTAGAAGTTATGGAGAGGACGTTAAAGATGGTAGATGGACACTACCAGGTTGCCCTGCCTTGGAGATATGATCCACCATATTTACCTAACAACAGAGTGGTTGCCGAGCGAAGAGGCTTGCTTCTGAAGAAACGACTTCTGAGAGATGAGGCCATGCGTGAGAAATATAAGGCGACAATGACTGATTACATCGAAAAGGGTCATGCTGAAAGGATTCCGGAGGAGGAATTAGAGCTAAATGACAGACCAGTATGGTACCTCCCGCACTATCCTGTAACACATCCTCTGAAGCCTGACAAAGTGAGAGTAGTTTATGATTGCGCTGCCAAGTATGGAGGGACATCCTTGAATCAGCAACTGTTGCCAGGACCAGACCAGACAAATCAGTTGATTGGTGTTCTAAGTCGATTTAGGCAAGAAACTGTTGGCGTGGTAGCAGATATCGAGGGCATGTTTCATCAAGTGTTGGTGGAACCCAAAGACTGTGATGTGCTCAGATTTTTGTGGTGGCCCAACGGAGATTTATCTAGAGAAATGGAAGAGTATCGAATGGTTAAACATTTGTTCGGGGCCACATCTTCACCCAGTATTGCCAACTTCTGCTTGCAGAAGACCGCAGAGCTGCACGGAAGGGAATTTGAAGCAGACACGGTAGAGACTGTGAAACGCAACATGTACGTGGATGACTTGATGAAGTCAAAGAGTACCAAGGAAGAAGCCATTGTGTTAGTGAGTCAACTCCGGGAACTACTTGCAAGAGGTGGTTTTCGTTTAACGAAATGGTACAGCAATGAAAGAGAAGTCCTGGCCACGATCCCAGAATCTGAAAGGGCAAAATCAGTTGTAAATTTAGACTTAGAAAAACTGACGACTGAAACTGCGCTTGGTCTCAAATGGAACACTGAAGAAGACAAGTTTGTTTGGGAGCCTTTAAAGAAGATTCTGCAAGTTGCGAGTCAGCGACCTATGACGCGCAGAGGAATAGTGTCAGCCGTTTATTCTCTATTCGATCCCCTGGGATTCATTGCGCCATATATCATGAAAGCTAAACTGTTGTTGCAGACCCTTAGCAGAAAAAGGCTCGGATGGGATGATTTGATTGAAGAAACTGAGAAAACCCAATGGAATCGCTGGCTGGATGACCTTCCCAAACTGGAAGAAGTTAAAGAGAACCGTTGTTTTAGGCCCGGAGAATTCGGTGAAGTCAAGGAGACACAATTACATCTCTTTTCTGATGCATCTCGCCAAGGTTATGCGTCAGTTGCATACCTCCGTTTTAAGGACACCAGCAACCAAGTTCACTGCGCGTTTGTGATGGGAAAGGCGAGATTGGCTCCTCTTCGTGAAATCTCAATCCCAAGATTGTAACTTACAGCTGCTGTAATTTCTGTGAGACTCTCCAAAATAATCCGAGAAGAACTGGACATAGTAATCCAACGCGTGTGTTATTGGACTGACTCAATGTCGGTACTTAAGTGCATCAGGAATGAGTCAAAACGATTCCATACATTTGAATCTAATCGTCTGACGGTGATACACAACGGATCCTCATTGTCTGAGTGGCATTACGTGAACAGAGATGACAACCCTGCTGATGACGGCTCAAAGGGACTTAAACTGGATGCTATGCTCAAGAATAATCGTTGGTTGAAGGGATCAAGGTTTCTCTGGGAGACTGAGAGCCACTGGCCAGGAATGATACAAATTCCAGCGTTGAAGGATGGTGATCCTGAAGTTAGGAAGGAAGCTCAAATCTATGCCGCTACTGTCCAGAATGATGTTTTGGAGTCCTTGGCGCCTCGTTGCTCCTCCTGGTGGAAGTTGAAAATTACTGTAGCATGGCTGTTACGTTACAAGAAATATCTTCAAATGAAAGTTGAGTTGAGAAAGAAGAGTGCGTTAACAACAAGTGACTCCTCAGTCAAGCCCGTTGAGGCGCTAGTGACGAAATGCAGATATTTGAAGGTGGCTGAACTTCAAGTAGCTGAAAGGGAAATACTCAGGCGAGTTCAGCAAGTGTCCTTTCCAGACGTCGTGGAAATACTCACGCCCACAGAAACTCACGAGGGAAACAGATGTGTAAAGAAAGTTTTACGGAAGGCGGGCGCCTCCCTGCGCCAGCTAAACCCGCAGCTTAGTGAAGGCTTACTACGAGTTGGTGGTCGATTACGGAATGCTCCAGTTACCTATGAAAGAAAGCACCCTATCATCCTCCCTTACAAGCATCGCGTAACAGATCTAATCGTCAGGCAATATCATGAAGCTTTGGGTCACATGGGACAAGAATGTGTCTTGTCATCCTTAAGAGAGACTTTCTGGATAATTAAAGGAAGGTCAGCAGTGCGACGTGTGTTAAGAAGATGTGTGGACTGTCAACGGAGAAATGCACGCCCAGGAGAGCAGTTTATGGCAGACTTACCTGAAGACAGGCTTACCCCTGAAAAGCCACCATTTTCATTTGTTGGCATTGATTATTTTGGACCGCTCGAAGTAAAACAAGGAAGATCTCGTGTGAAGAGGTACGGATGCCTTTTTACTTGTCTAACAACCCGTGCGATACATATTGAAATAGCTCATTCCTTGGGAACGGACTCGATGGTAAATGCACTCAGAAGATTTATCAGTATTCGTGGCTGTCCCGAGCGAATAAGAAGTGACCAAGGCACAAACCTTATAAGGTCGGATAAGGAGTTGAAAGAAGCCATTGAGGGATGGAATCAGCAAGAGGTTAATAGTTTCTGCAATCAGAAAGGGATTGAGTGGATATTCAATCCCCCAACAGCGAGCCACATGGGTGGCGTATGGGAAAGGATGATTCGGTCGGTGAGGCAAATACTTCGAGCCATGTTGAAGGAGCAGATAGTGTCAGATGAAGTTCTCTCGACCGTAATGGCTGAAGTGGTGAATATTTTGAATTCTAGACCACTCTCACGCAACAGCGATAGTCCTCAAGATGAACAGCCGATAACCCCCAACCACTTACTACACCTGAGGTCATGTC
>JAHPZR010007319.1:0-7500 GCA_019787425.1 Platygyra sinensis | reverse complement strand
AAAGCTGAGTGCTTGACTCGAGGATACGTTGAAGACAGAGAGAAACAGGGTGTTTTAAGGCTGAGTGCTGTAACATTGGCATATTTTGTTTTGTTCCATCTGACTTTGAAAATCATGTTCGTGACTTTTTAGTATACCCCTATTCGATTGATAGAAGTTTATGCAGCTACACAGTCGACTCTTACCAATGTCGTGTTAATGTTTTACAAAATCTGACCACCGGTAAGCCATAGACTAGGCCATAGGGCAGGCCACAGGGTAGGCCATGGCCTACACCATGGCCTAGGCCATGTGGCCTACCCCACGTTTTGTCCACACCCGTACTGGAGGGGTGTAGACAAAACGTGGGGTAGGCCATGGCCTACGCCATGGCCTACGCCATGGCCTAGGCCATGGCCTACCCTGTGGCCTACTCTATGGCTTACCGGTGGTCAAATTTAAAAAAAAAAACGCAGAGCATCGCCGCAAATCATTGAACATTAGGACTGTCTCACCAACGAGTTTCTTCTGCTGTTTTCGCGGCCACGGTTTGATCAGTATTAACCTACTGATAGAATAAGGAATGGAGGAGCAGGCTGCCGGATAAACTCAACCTTGGGCAAACATCATCACTACTAGTGTGACCATCGCGTGACAGTAAGAAAAACCAGCAGTCGTTGTGGACTGGGTTCCAGTTTCGTTTGGAAACCCCGCTAGATGTCTGAGGACGGCTCGGACGTGAGGTATGTAAAATAAAACCTATTTCTGTTTTAACGAGTGTGAAATAATTTAGTAAGTCTACTGACCCGCCGGTAGTGTCTACGATATTAAACGACATAATCAAATGCACAAAGTATCGTGGGAACACTGAGCAGTGATTGGTTGTAACTTAGGGACTGGTCAAAAAGTATTGTGGGGGGTGGGCCGGAGCAGAGAGGGGGTGGGTCATCAGTTTTTGAACCCTTGGTAAGGGGTGGGTCATGCAATTTTCAGCTACCCACAGGGGTGGGTCATCCGGTTTTTTTTAATGGGAATTGGCACACATTTGACACAATCTACAACAAAGGTAACTCTTTTTGCACAAATAAAAGCAAGTGACACACTCAAACACCAACCCACGATCGGGCATGCGCACAGCCATATCACTCAGGTAGTGGCAGCCGTAGACAGCAAAGCACCCCTTTATTAAAGCCCCAACTCCACACAACACATGTGGGAGCTGTTGGCTATGCGTAAAGAACTTGACAGACTGTGGGTTGGTGTTGGAGTGTGTCACTTCCTTTTATTGTGTTATAAAATAAAATCTTTTCAGTTACAAAGGACAAAAACTTTTCAAGCCGGATTTGAAAAAGTACACTTGGCTGGTGTACAAATAAGAGATGGTAACTTATGTATTGTAAAATCTGTACAAAAGCTAAGGGATTGAGCAAGTAGTCCCAGGACAGAAATAATCAAAATACTGCACTCGGTTGACATGCTGGTATACAAGAACACCAAATGGCCAACTTGTGTCTACATGATTAAAACTATAACACAAACAGTGATGATGTATTTTTAATCAAGATACGATGGACGAAAACCGAAGAGTTGATATGATCTTGGGTCTACATGCTATTTTTTCCCAAGGATACGGGACACATGCACAAGGATCTGGGAGCTGTCTGGCTATATTACTCCCAGGACTCACTGCAGCCGTTTTCTACATGGATCACTGTTCTACGTGCCTTGAGGCCTAGTGTGAAAAGTAAAAGGTCAAGTTTTCTTAGAGTTTACAGTTATGACTTACAGCGCTGATTATATTACAGTGAACACTTAAAATATGTCTGGAATGTTTATTGTGTTGTAACCAATCACATGTGAGATCTTCACACCACAGAAACCACAAGGCAACGAATGGTTTCCTAACGGCCACGGAACAAATTATTTTCGTTTTGTTTTAACATTCAGTCTTTTTACAAGCAAGTAAACAATTACTTTTCCTTCCCATTTGTTTGCAGTATGTGCTACAATAGCGAAAAATACAGGTTTAAGCGATTTTGAAATAAATTACAAAGTCGATTGTCCCGGCGGACGCACGCGACGGTTTGGCGTGCGAATTTTCAAACTTTTTGTAACGATCGAAATCGGAATAATTAGTTACGCCTGATCGCAAATTTGTTCGGCGGTCTTTCCAGTTTGCGATCTTGTAGCCTGCGTGGCAGGCGTCCGAAGGGGAGGGAAAGGGGAAAGATAAGCGGGTGAAGCGCGAGAAGATCGGACTCATTTTGACTTTCCTCCTTTATACCTTTCTACGGCCTGCCACGCAGGCTAGCGATCTTGCGGTCAAGGAACTTCTGCCGGCACAGTAGTTCGAGGGTTCAATTGTTAGCCCACACAAATCAACCCTTGTTTTACAAAAAAAATTGGCAAGGATTATGCTAATCACGATTGTTGATTTTTTATTATCTTCATGTGATGTCGTTACATGGAAAGCTGGTCGCCGTCGCGTCGCGTTGGCTTCTAAATTTTTTCTTTGTAAACTCGAACGATGACCTGGATGCGGTCCTCAGCAATGATCTTGGGGAACAGTGGTGTTTTAAATTCCTAATAAGACAGTTTCAGTTTGTATCTTAAACAAAACAAAAATAATTTATTCATCTGTTTTCTAACCACCACATTTCGAAATGCTCCGGCCCACCCCCCCATGTACTTTTTGACCAGTCCCTTATTTGCATATTTTTGAGCAAATACTGAACACTTCTACCGGGTTACATTTGCGGCAATGCTCTGGGTTTTTTTTTTTGTTTTTTTTTTTTAAATTTGACCACCGGTAGGCCATAGAGTAGGCCACAGGGTAGGCCATGGCCTACCCCAAGTTTTGTCTACACCCATGCTCTGCGTTTTTTTTTTTTTTTTTTTTTTTTTTTTTAAATTTGACCACCGGTAGGCCATAGAGTAGGCCAAAGGGTAGGCCATGGCCTACCCCACGTTTTGTCTACACCCTAGAAAAAGCGTGTTTTATTGTTTTGCGCGCGTAAAATCTATATCATAAAGCAAATGAAGAAGCCTAAGCCGTGTATTACACAGTGAGAAAACACTCCAGTCATTTGAGAACACTCGAGAAATGTAGAAAACACTCGCCTGCGGCACGTGTTTTCTACATTTCCCTCATGTTCTCAAATGCCTGTCGTGTTTTATCACAGTGTAATACACGGCTTAGGTTTCTTTATTTGTTAAATAATACATATTAAATTAAAGTGGTACTATTATCAAATTTTTACCCCTTGATGTTTTAGGTGTATCACATCGAATTCCATGAAAGCATAGAATGCCATTTACCGTAACCTTGTAAATATCTGCATTAGGTCTGGAGATATTTATACGTTTAAAAAAAAATCTGTAAACTATGCAAATGAGATGACTGATGACATCATATGTATACAATCAACTTAATATCATATCAAGATATAAATAGAGCTATCTTGGCCAATTTGCAGCATAGACTGTTGAAACTAATTAACTAATTAGTAAAAAGTGGTTTACGGCTATATAAATTTCTGTTCCCATGGCAACTCGCTCTTTTCCAGTCTCCACGCACTTGATTTCAATAAGTTAGTGTTTTTCAGCTCAAAAAATGTTAGACTAGACCACAAACTCCAGCTAACATATTTATATCAGAGTATCTGACAGGATGCGGTGGTGCGAATCCGCATAATTTGCCTACTTCTGCATCCTCCGCATCCTTGGGGCATTTTTCCGCTTAAAACTAGAAAATTGCTACATATAAGCGAGAAAAGCAGCTGCTTACCATCCTCAGAAGCAAAAATAGTGAAGAGATTGATCATTTTAAGAAGTTTTTCACCCAAAACAGCGACAAAAAAACACGCATTTTCGCTCGCAAACAGGCATTCCATGCATCTTTGATGGGCCTGGGTTCTAGTTTGGGACTTTTCGGTGTCCAGTTTTCCTTGTCCGATTTAATGCCTGGTTACTAAGCTTCGAACAAATTAACAACAAAAACTATGGGTGCGTTCCTTTGGTGTGATCTGAGTTCGGATCAGTGATCCAAGATCTGTCTGGATCATGGTGCATCAAAGGAACCGGCGAATCCACTCTGGTCATGGATTTGCCGGTTCCTTTGATGCACCATGATCCAGACAGATCCAGACAGATCCAGGATCACTGATCCGAACTCAGATCACCCCAAAGGAACGCACCCTATGGAAAAACTGCGTTGAACGGAGAAATACCTGTCCATGAATGGCAGCAAGAGGTCAAACATGCCATAAATGACTATAATTCTTGGTAAGACGTTTAAGTGTATTTTATACATAATTGAAAAAAGCCAAGGGAACAGTTTTATCTATTTTAGAAATTTCCGCATAATCTGGCGTCTTTTCCGCATAATCGTCACTTTCGTCTGCGTAATATTGCCAAAAATTTCCCTTGATTTTTTCAGGCTTGACTTCTTTCCAATTGCTTAAATTGGAAAATTTATTGCGATGATCATTCTTCACTTTGATCTACAACCGCAGTTCAAATATATCAATTATTTCATATAAACTTCACATCATTTCACTCCTCACGGGAGAATGAACGCTCCCAATGTGTGGCTTCATAGCTTAGTTGGAAGAGCATCGCACCGGTATCGCGGTTGTCATGGGTTCGAATCCTGTTGAAGCCTTGATTTTTTCAGGCTTCTCCTTTCCAACTGCTTAAATTGGAAAATTTACTGATCATTTTTCACTTTGATCTACAACCGCAGTTCAAATATATGAATTATTTCATATAAACTTCACATCAAATAAATTATGTTGCCTAATTTTCTTGTCTTCCCTTCTGTGATTTTTTTTTTAATTTGGCTTATGTAGTTGTAACCACATAAAATTCCTATCAATAATAAATAACCTGTGTTCAAATCTGTCAAAGCTTGTCTAATATATTTAGAATAGTCAGTGGCAAATTAAAGATTGGAAAAACCGTCTGAATGAAATTGACTTTTTACCAAGTCAAAATGTTGGGCAATATCATTTCCATTAGATGTGACAAAGTATGAAAAAAATTTCGCCAAAGGAAACTATAAATATTAAGGAGTTAAGAACAAAATAGCGAACACATTTACTGTCAGTTGATGAGATGTTGCCCTGGTAATAGCCTTGACAACAAAACATAAGCCTTGTTTTAACAGTGCCCAATTACTGGTAAATCTTTAAGCGGCCTTCACACAACAAACTTAAGTTGGCAAACTCGTGTTGGAAAAACTTCAAAAAGTTGGCAAACTTGTTCCTTCACACGTCAAACTCGTGGCAAATAACAAACACGGCAATTTCCAACATGGCCGCTTTTT
Source organism: Platygyra sinensis (assembly GCA_019787425.1). Taxonomy (NCBI): domain Eukaryota; kingdom Metazoa; phylum Cnidaria; class Anthozoa; order Scleractinia; family Merulinidae; genus Platygyra; species Platygyra sinensis. Next base: position 2,195 of record JAHPZR010007319.1, on the reverse strand, counting down.
AGTGCAGTTTCAATTACGTACAACAGTGAAACAGAGGATAAGAAGAGAAGAACCAGAAAGCGGTGGAGAATTAGAAAGGTTTGGACCAAACCAAGTTTGTCCGCGCGCTCCTCCGCAGGCTTTTAGCCAGATGGGCGTCCAGCCGTCTTATGGATGGCCACTTATTGAAAAAAATCATTTTATTTTTCATAATTATGCTACCTTATAAATTTTTCATTTGAGCAGGCCCAATAGCGCATTTTGGACGGCCACTTTTAAAATCCTGGCTAAAAGCCTGCTCCTCCATTTTGTTTTGTTTGTTTTCAGTATCTTTGTAGGCTATAGATGAAATGTCCCGAACAGCCGGACAATTGTGAACCGCTTTGATATCAAATTTAAAAAGTGTTGACCTCGCGTCCCCCATTTTGTGAAGTGTCACGCAAATAAATCATGTGAATAGAGCTTGTTTTGATTGGTTGAAAATTACCAACACATGTTGGCCACCGTTCACACGTCGGATATAAGTTACCACAAGAAAAAATTGGCGAGTATAGAGGCAAGTTCTGTTTGTCGCCAACAGTTTGCCAAACTTGTTTGCCTACTGTTTTTGTGCCGTTCACAGACATCAACTTGAGTTTGCCACAGGAGTTTGCCAACTTTAGGTTGCCGTGTGAAGGCCGCTTTACAGGGAAAACTTTAAGAGACATTAACTTAGTTCCCTTTTATAACTCATGCTCTACACTGTATAGGGAGGGTGTTGGTATTACTCTAGGGAGCCACCTTAAATGATAGTTTTCAGGTCCCAGGGGGTATGCCGGATTTCAGGTGACAGGGATCAAACGGAGGTAGAAATCAAACCCCGCAAAAAATCCAAGCATCAAATAAATTCAAAAATCCCTTGGCCACAATTGAACCATAAATTTAAATAAAACACTGTGCTAATTTTCCAAAGGCATGAAAATTTCCAGAAAGCATTAAATGATATAACAGGAAAATAGAAACATTAGTGATGAAATACTTGTGTTTGTTTATCCGTCACACCATCTGGGAACTATCATGAATTTTCATATTGTTCTGAATACCCGAAAAATTCCTAGTACTTAAATCAAGCTCTCCCCAAAACACTTGCCAAAATTCCCCTACCCATGGCCAAATTCCCCCCCCTCCCGCCCCCTGACATTGAAATTTCAAACCCAAACAATCCTTCTATCATCCCTGTCACTTGAAATCTGGAAGACCCCCCACCCCTGGGGCTTAAGTGACAAACCTAAAATTTTGTTGTTCAATAGACCTCTTTAGCTAGGGCGGTTTGTTTTCCCATTGTAGAACACGTGGTATTCTCTGGAGAATTTTTCTCTGTCCATCTTAAATTATCATTCATATACACGGGACTATTTGAAATTTGAAAGCAAGAATTCTCAAGATATCATCACGTGGTCTAACAATGGGAAAACAAACCGCCCAAGCTAAAGAGGTCTATTCCACTAAGAAATCCATAAAAACATTTGGGTAACCTCTGTGTCTCAAGATCAAGCACCTCATCTGGGCTACCTAGAATTGCTCACACCCTAAAAAAGAAAATTGGAGAACATGAATTGAAGAATAATATCAGTTATACCAAGATGAGACACATTATCCATACAGTGTACCTCCCCCACTGAAGGGAAACTCCTAAAATTCCCACAGGAAATTCTAATTAAGCTTAATCATGCATATCTTTAAATCTTTGGTCATATCTATAGCTGAAAATGTCTATGGATGCAATTTGGTAATATGGCAACTACTGTAGCTTTAACACCTGAAAGCCTAGATTCACGTAAGTTGATTATGTCCAGTAAAGGCGTCTGCAGTTGAGGGGTCAATTGTAACAGAGCTCGTAGGTCTCTCATGAATGGTTAATGCTACCCTTTGAGAGTGCAATAAAACAAACAACAGAACAATGCCCTTAGCCCTAAAACAATAACAGCTGCAACAATGATAAAACACCATGTAAAAATTAATCTGGGATCCCGGGCGGGATGGGCGGGGTATCCCGGGTGGGATAGGCGGGATCCCAAGGTGGTACAATTGGGATCCCGCGTGGGACAATTGGGATCCCGGGTGGGGGCAGTTGGGATCCCGGGTGGGACAAAAATTTGGGATCCCAGGTGGGGCAGTTGGGATCCCAGGTGGGACTTTGGGATCCCAGTGGGGACAGTCGGAGCCTGGCTGGGAAA
>JAHPZR010007318.1:32500-38306 GCA_019787425.1 Platygyra sinensis | reverse complement strand
TTTGCTGTGCGAGCCACGAAAGAATGGAACAAATTAAGTGTGGATATTAAACAGAGTACCAGTGTAAAAAGTTTTAAGCGTTCCCTTTTTAAAATAATCTTAGATAATCAAATTCTTAGCAAATTATTCCTGTAATTTGTTAATTTTAACAATATTTTATGATATATAGGTTTGTGTTTTCTTTTTCAAATTTTTAATTTTTTAGTTTATCAGTTTTATTACTGTTATATGTTACCCTCGTTAAATAAAGTCTTACTTACTTACTTACTTACTTACTTACTTACTACAACACAAGGACAGACGACAAAACCTTTTGTACTAAAAGGTGAAAGATTGTCGAGTCTTCGGTTAAACGAATTTTAAGTTAATCATTTTAAAGATTCACTAATTAATGATCAGATGGCAATGAAAGTTAGAAAAGTGAATCGTCCAACGAAAATGAAAAATTAAGCAAAACACACGAAAAAAAAGCCTCGCATGCTGAACCAGGTAAATCAACCAGGAACCGAAATCAAATCCGTTTAACAGATGTGCGTTTCTTCTCACAGTGCAAAGTCATCAGAAAACAACAAGGCAAGCTGTAAACCTTTGAAGGTAAGTCGTTTGTATTGCTTTAATTTTTTTTTTAACTAGGACAGTTTTTTATCGGAAAAGCAAAGTACATCACGAGATTTAAGCTAAAGCAAGCGCTCGTGCAAATGACGTAACAGGAAACCGGAAAACAATTTAAAAAGCGATGTCATCGAATTTTCAACTTTTTTAGTAAAGAAACCTGCCGTGTGAAATAGACGTGTACAGAACAGACATGAAGAAAGGAATTTTGCAGGAAAGCGACTGACAGAGAAGCCAAAGTTGATTTCAAAATTTTGCGCGCGGAACCCATTCAAAGCAACAACCAACAAATAAACTTTTTCGTAAAATCATGAGTGAAGCTTTTTTATGGAAAAATATTTTTCACATGTAAGGCCGATAGGTGGAAATCCAAAGAACCTAGAAAAAGTTACTTGAGCTTAAGGCTTATTTTGTCTACGTTGTTTGTCAACTTTGTCGCTCGACTGTGTCGCTTATGCACCAGTCAAAGTAAATCCCCGCCCCCCCCCCCATCCCACCCGGGAAAGGCGGGGACATTGGCGGGGCAAAAACGATCGTTGACTCTCAAAACTGTCCCGGTATGCGGGGCCTTGGATGAGAATTGCGTCTTCGGTATCCGAATCGGGGAATCTCTGCTAGAGGCTTGGAGTCTAGAACTAAGCATGTTGCAAAGAGACTGGGACCAGCCCAGACAGCAACCAAAATGGCGGAGAGAAACGTGAGTAACTAACTTGTTGCTTTGTAATCTATTTTATCCTAAGTTCTTGCTTGCCATCCCTCCACCAATTTCTATCCAAAATTCTAACTTGTGAAAGCTTAATACACAAAAAAAAATTGAAAACCAAACTGGTTTGAAACATTTTGAACCAAATGAAAATTGGAACCTCAGCATATACCTTCACTGGTAGGCGGGGGAAACGAGGCCATTGGAATGAAAATGTTGCCCTAGGGTTGAGGACACTGGCTCCTTTTTTCGAGTTCTTCTGTCCAATGTCTCCGCCTTTCCCGGGTGGGGATGGGCGGGAATTTTCTTTGACTGGTGCATTACGATTCACTGAAATAAACTACATTATGGGCCTCTTCATATGAGCCCTGTAACCGGGCTGGCTCAGTCTGTGGTGTGCTCATATGGGAAATTTCAGCCCTGTCGACTGGAATGAATTCACGAAACACAGCCAAAATAAACTTTAGCTTGTATTGTTCGCGACTGTCATAGCTTTGTGGACTCTTGTAACTTTACTAAAAAGGCTAATTCGCATACTCCTAAAATGGAAATACATACTACACCAATATTATGCCATTTTGGCCACTATGTTGTGAGAGCGAAGCTATTTTGTTTAAAAAGTTTTGTCCCAGTCACAGGGCTGGAGTGTTTATATGGGAAAATTTTCATCCCGGTTACCGAGATCTCGGTGGAAAAACCCGAGATCTCAGTAACCGGGCCAGCCCGGCCTCTCATATGAACACATCAGCTGTTTTTAAAAAGAAAAGAGTGGCGAGGCGAGAGCTTGGAAACCGAGCCAGCCCGGTTGACCGGGCTCATATGAAGAGGCCCTATGGAGCACATGACCAACCAATCACGCTGCCTGGAATCAAGCATTGTGACCGGGCGTTTTGCGTCTAAAAACGCCCGGTCCGGACAAATTTTTGCACGGACGAATTTTGTTCCTGGAACGCCTGTTTACATGGATCCATGCGAATTTTGTTGCAATGGTGTTTACACGGATCCGTGCAAAATTTAGACCAGTCGCGGCATTTGATTCCAGGCCGTAACCGCGCTATCTGAGCAAAAAGTTGCACGGTTCCGGCGTTTACACCAGTCCGTACGAAATATGGAACCGTGCCGGTCAAAACCTTGACCTGCTTTTTTCAGGTCGCAGACTTGCGCACTCAGCCGTTCAAAAATTCATCCAGTTCCGCCGGTCCTGTGTAAACGCAAGGTGGAACCGTGCAAATTTTTGTCCGTGCAAAGATTTGTCCGGACCCGTGTAGACGGAGCCTAAAAAAACACTTTGAATTTGTCTTGATCATATTTTATCTTGAGCTGATAAACAGCGACCATGCTGACACTTCTATGGCAGACAAAAACCACGATAAGCTTTCCTCTTGAAGGTAAACATCTTGTGAATGAACATCACGTAATACGAAAAAGTCATGACGCGATACACAAGAAAAATGCCCTTACGTGGTGCATTTCAATGTACCACGTGATTGGTTTGAAACAAACTCGCGGCATCAAAAACGTGGGTGTCGCGGTCTACTGGGAAGAGTAATAAAATAGATTCTGAAACGAACAGAAGTTTAAAATCAAATTAGCAATTACTACTTGTTTCTCCATTCACTATAGAATAAAGAAATCCAACAAACTTATATTAGTTTAAAACTCGGAACTTGGAACTCGGGCGGAACTCGGAAGAGCTAAAAACGGAAATAAGAGCGTCTTTTTTATTATCTTTCCTTCGAGTGCACCCTAAGAGATACTAAGCTGGTGACATTTTGTCAAGAACATCCTAAGTGAGACCAGAATCTTTGATTATACCGCTAAGAGAGATGACAAGCGTCCTCTAGCATTTAATATGGAAGTCCCCCCTTCGCCAGCCAATTAACCAGACATTTCCTCTTCCTTAAATGCCGAAGAATGATGAAACTAATCTTTCCTCCGTTATCGGGTCAAAGGAGTGTCCTAGGTTCGCAATCTGCCGAAAGACATTTTTCTCCTTTCTCTTCTGTCAACAAGACGCCGCATAGAAGAAACTAACTCTAAGGGTCTGTTTTAGTACAAGGAGAGAGGGTTACCCTAGCAAGCGGGTTACCCTAGTATACACACATTTCCTCTTTTTTTCTTCGTCGTGTTTATAATTCAACTAGGGTTACCCGGGCAGTGAGTTACGCTGGCGGTGGGTTAACTTTTTCCCTTGTAAACAATCTAGGTAGAGTTAAACCGCCTACCAGGGTTAACTTTCTGATTGTTTTCAAAACCTTTGAGTGTAACCAGGCATTAACTTTTCCCGGGTTGCAGGGTTACCCTACCAGTGAAATTTTGCTTGTAAACCCGGGCTATCTTTTGCCCTCCAGCTAGGGTTAACCCGCTTGCTAGTGTAACCCTCCCTCCTTGTAAACAGACCTTAAAAGTGTCATTTCTCTTTTCTCAGAAATGTTCTTTGTCAACTGCCAAACATCAGCTCAGTCGTCATCTGCTAACAAAACCTCTTCAAAGATATTTGCCAACCTGACAACACCTTCCTCGTCTACTGACGACAGGTCTGCCGGCAAGTTAACCCTTTCGTGTATGGTTGATCAGACAATTTATCTCTCCATCTACTGATAAGTCATCTCATTTGCCATCTCCTGAAAAGTCATCTATCTTACTGTTTTCTGAAAAGACATCTCCTTCGATTCCTTCTTCATCTGCTGACCAGACATCACTTTCTGCATCTGATTACAAGGCATCCCATTTCCTATCAGGCAACGAAACATCTTCTTTGCAATCAGCTGACCAATCTTCTGCTTGCCGAGCTGCTGATACGAACAGCACAGCCGACCAGACAAACTCTTCGTCCACATTACCGTTGGACCCCCGGACCGATTCAAATGTGGAAACCATGGATGATGCGCAGTCCTGTATCCTTGGCCCATCCTCTACTATCCCTTCAGGACCTTCGGAGTGTCATGGTCAGAGCCTTCGGAGTGTTTCTGGCTCTTACATTAACGAGAACAGTTCGTCCTCCTTCAGCCAGGATGAGATGTCGCCCTCTAATCCAGGCCCATCTTGTCCCATGCCCTCAGCGTCTTATGCCTGCGAGACCACATCGTCTGTACCAACTCAGTGCGTATCTGAAAGTGCTGCCATAAAACCGCTGATGAGCATTGAGGTCAAGCCTCCAGCCATTCCGAGTTTGATGAGTATAAAAACAAGCCCTCCACCATTTTGGTGTGATGATTACGCTTTTGGCCCAAGGTATAGACATAGATATCCCATGCCAAGGCATAATGGTGCTTCACGACGACACAGAAACAAATCTTCCACACGTGGAGGTAATAGACAAACATCATCAATTCCCGCTCTAATGAGCATTGAGACCACACCTCCAGTGCCCTACAATGGCGACAGGAACAATGGTATGCCCGCATCAAGCGGGATACCGAGTCTGATGAGCATTCAGACGAGACCTCCCTGGGGGACCAGACCCCCTAGGGGGACCAGACCTTCCAGGGGAACCAGACGACCACACGCACGAGGTTAGTACAGATTCACATCTTGATATAACATTGGAAGTGGTAGTGATAAATAGCAATAGCAGTATTTTGGACAGTACTCCATAATATACACTTATCAGTTGTTATTAACTAGCTTCTCTTGGGGTTTTAATAGACGGCGATAATACTTAAAATACTAATGCAATCTGAGAGAGATGTTTTTTTTTGTTAGCCGCGGCGTTGGATAATGTTCATGTAGTTTTTTAAAATTCCGTAACAAAATACTTTTGTTTAATTTTCTTTCAATCGATACTTGTGAGACCCTCCCAAGTTCCAAACATTAAACTTTAATGGTACACAGTGAACACAATTTTTTCTGGACTTTGAGTTGTCAAATGTCAAGCATTTTATTGTTTTACGCCAAGAGCAGACAAAAAATATCTTTCAAAGCAAACAATATCATTAAATGTATCATTTTATTCCTAGTTACACATATGGGGAAACTTTCCCCAACGCATTTTCTTGGTGCGCATTTAAATTGCGCCCCGGAACACGCGTAAATATTTTTGCTGTCCTTTTCAGATGAAACATACTACGTACAATGAGTGGACGGTTCTGTTCCAAACTAGGTTTCTTTCTCCTTTTTTAGAGAATCCCGTTCAGGGATATATATACCTTTGATACATAACATCATTAACCAGGCTTGCTCGGAACCTTAACTGAACTGAAGATCACGAACTATAACCACCTTCATGGCAAAAAATTGTGGTCATGAAATAACTAAGCTAGCGATTGTTTATTTTACTTTGGTTGGCGGGGGTGTGGTGGAGGTGAGGGGGTAAAGGTGGCCATGATTATATAAAACAGTACGGCAACAGTACCGAGAAGGTCAGTTCACATCTATGCGATATTCACCCAACAGACAGAGGCTGTTATAATGTGGTGTTTTTCCCTAATAGCTGATTTGACTGTTTTCAGGTCGTGGACACGCGATGGGGCATTAGAGATGGTACCACAA
>JAHPZR010007318.1:22500-27500 GCA_019787425.1 Platygyra sinensis | reverse complement strand
AAAACGTTTAAAAAACGGAGTTTTTTCGATAACGATTGCGCATGCGCCACGGTAATAATGTGATCCCCCTGATCGAGTTTACCCCGAACGCAAATCCAAATTGACCGGTGACTGTTGCAACTTCAAATTCTTCCGGTGTAATGTGAAGGTGGCCTTAGCAACACTTTCTGGAGCTGAACAGACAGCCTCTGAGTTTTTATCCTGGATGCGGGAAGTTCTCCCTTTGACGAATGCACAAGACGAGTCTTGTTGGTTCTCCTTAATGGACAATCTTTGAAGGTTAGATACAGTACTGCGTTTCTTACTAAACATATTCATTTTTTGTCGCTCTTTTTAGGGACCGCCCTTCATATTTCATATCCCTTCCATCCCAGCAGCCTTTTCAGCAATCTTTCGAATTGATGTCATTGCGTCAAAGGGGGATTTAGTAGTGTCCTATAAGGAGAAGACACTGATCATGTAGGACATGAAAGCGGGCGCTCAAAGAGCCACCTACAAGCAGGTAAGGTGTACGACTTAGATAAAGCACTTAGTTTTGAAATCTCTATATACCAAACCGCGCCAAATAAATGACCTTATGGTTAGATCTGTCTACCCAGGTGTATGATGGGTACGGGCGAATTGAACCCAACAGGCCATTTCCGAATTTTTTCTCTCTTTGTCAAATTATCACATTTTCGGCCCTCGTTTGTTGACGCATGGCATAAATTATAAATTTATGATGGCATAAATTATAAATTTATGTGTCTGCCCGCTTATTGACAATACAAATTAGCCAATGAGCGCGCAAGAATTTCGGCAGTTATCGTAAAATAGCGCTGTATTTGTACCCGAATACGACGGGCGGAAACGTGGTTTTTAGTTTCCGAAATCGAAACAGGATGAGCCTGATGATCCTAACTTCTTTTCGCAGGTGAAAGCGATCCCTTGGGGGATGGTCAGTGTATTGCTCTGGGCTATGAAAGTGTTTTACCCTTAGCACTTCTTGCTCTCCGGAGAGGGGACACGAAGCCGTACGAATTCCCCACAGAGGGTACAACAGTCATTGCTGGAAAAGGTACGAAATCCAACGATCGTTCTTGGTCAGCTTGTAACGTCATCAGGTTTCAGTTTTCACCTGCAAAGACACTATTTTGTTTATTAGCGAACTCTGTTTTTTGCTTTATCACTTCGTCGTTGCAGTATAGATTATTAATACATTTTTTACTGGTTTTCAGAGACAAGCTGAGAGTGTTTGAAGGCATCCCGGAAGGCATCCAGGATTCGTGTGCTGATGAGGACAAACAAAGGCTCCTTAGAGCAACCTCATGGTATGAATTGTTTGCACCCTTGAGTACCCTGCGATCTGGCGATCTTTGCAAAGTTTATACTTTTGTTCGTAGGCTACACGTGCCGGCACAATTGTTATGTTTGTAACTGAGAAGGGATTGACTTAGTTCAAAAAGAGAGTTACTGTTGAGGAAAAGATTGTTATTATTACTCAGAAAGGGAATTGACATTTTTCGAAATCGGGAACATTGTTAATCAACAGGAAATAGTCAATCTGCTGATCTTTGCAAATAGGCATTTTTTCCTGGAAAATGGATTTTTTTGGTATGTTTGTTTGTTAATGATTGTTTCAATTGATACCATTAAGGGCGCGTTCGTTTGGGATCAATCCGGAATAAGAATAATTGGAATAATGCGAGTAAGCGTTTGTTTGGGAACTATTCTCATTCCGGAATACCTGGATTTCCATTCCGGCTATTCTGCTCCCAGGATTATTCCGGAATATCCCAAACAAACGCGCCCTAAGTGTGGTAGACAAATAGTTTTATTTTTTGGACAAGAGACTGTTGCTGTAGTAGAGACATGTGAAATACTACTGTTTATTTATTTATTTATTTTTTAAAAAAACAGTTATTGTTGAAGAAACATTTTGAAACTGGTATGTTAATGTCACCAAAAATATTTTTATACTTTGTCATTCTACAGTACATCCAGTAAATATTCATATATTATAAGGCCCAATGATAGAAAGACACATGCTAGATGTAAAAGTGGTAGGAGTGGACAGAGGGGGAGTGGGCACAAAGCACAGGAAATTCTTTTTATGGTAGAGATCAGATCATTAAAAATATTACATTGAACTACACAGTTCTTTTAAAGGGAAATTTTTCAATAAAATATATAATGTAATTATTAAATATTTTGTTGTTCAGAAGTTATAATTGTTGTGATTTACAATTTTTATTCTCACTGGTACATAACTGTTTTTTTTTTGGATATTGGAGCAATATGTTGTCATTAAGTTTGGCAGAATTTTAAAATCTTGCCTGTTGCACTAAGCTTCCTGGGAAGTATATAATTCACAGATTTGCTAAAATCACCAGCTAACTTGTTATAGTGAAAAGAATGTATGTGGGGCTATTAACCAATTTATGATAATCAGGGATTACAGAGCAGAACAATGAAGTTACTTACTTCAAATAAGAAAATGTTAGAATGCATGACACCCCCCGGGGAGGGGGGCACTCCCTTATTTGGGATATATAGGCATGCGCAACCCCAAAGGGTATGGTTTTTCAGCTGTTTTGGTCATAAATAGGGTATCAATTAAAGCTGATTTCGGCCATCTTGATCATAAAAAGGGTATGGTTTTTGCACTCTAGCCTTGATATGGGTATGTTTTCAAGAAGCCACTTTTTCATCATTATCAAAAAGAAAATCAACAAAAGCCCATCACAAATTATGTTTATGCTAATTTTACATTGGTCTGAACTAGGGAACTGGTCAGAAACAGGGTTTTGATATATGAGTCAGAATTAATATAAATAGGGTTTTAAATTTTTGGTCAGGTCATAAATAGGATAGGGAATATCACAGATTTTGGTCACAGCTAGGGTAAGGGATTTGGGAAGCAGGCTGCACACCCCCTCCCAATTTTTCTGGGACTAATCCCCCCTGGGGGCATTGCAAAGGTAATGAATGAGTTGCTTAAAACTGAAGTTGGAGAACTATGAAATGATTTTCTTTTCTATAGTACTTGCATTTAAAATATTGTAATACATTGATTTCACAGACTGTTACCATGTCAGGGTAAAAAGCAAACAAACATAAAAAAATTAAAGTCCAGATGGTACATGTATTGCTACTTCACAGTGCTTTTATTAGAACTCAAGATTTCTATATAATTCAATCTGGTGAAATATTGCATGACTATCATAATGTACCACCCAAAAATGCTTCAAGTATGATGACAGCAACAAGAAGAAATTATGTACAATGTTTGTCAACATCATGTGTAATATGCTGGCGTGTGACAATATTTTCCGAAAACTTTCCGAACGAATGGCGAAAATTATCTCAAAGTGTGCTTATTATTTAATTATATATGTTGCATGTTCTCCACAAAATGCCATACGATAGGAGGAGGAAGGCTTACCGTTTGTCCCAGATGATAAAGCGTTCATGTCAACATACTGCTTTCTTCCTGTGGCCGGTCAATTCGCCGTCTTCCAAAGATGTCCATAGCCGCACTCTTTACCGAAAATTAAACCTGGGTGTAGACAAAACGTGAGGTAGGCCATGGCCTACGCCATGGCCTACCCTGTGGCCTACTCTATGGCCTACCGGTGGTCAAATTAAAACAAAACAAAAAAAAAAAACGCAGAGCATTGCCGCAAATGTAACCCGGTAGAAGTGTTCAGTATTTGCTCAAAAATATGCAAATCACGTACAACCAATCACTGCTCAGTGTTCCCACGATACTTTGTGCATTTGATTATGTCGATTCGCGGAAAGAGCAAGCACTTCAACCAAACTTTCCAGAATTATCGTTTCGGCGAAATAGCAAGGAATTCAACAAAATCAGTTTATCATTTCAAAAGTGTGTGAGAATTAACATTTATACTCGGACCATAGTTACGGACGACCGAAGCGATGGAAGGCAGGAAGCGCAAAACTGTTTCAGTATTTGAAAGCTTCAAACGAAATTTGTTTAATATCGTAGACACTGCCGCCGGGTTTAGACTTACTAAATTATTTCACACTCGTTAAAACAGAAATAGGTTTTATTTTACATACCTCGCGTCCGAGCCGTCCTCAGACATCTTCCGCGTGAGAAAAGCGGGGTTTCCAAACGAAACTGGAACCCAGTCCACAACGACTGCTGGTTTTTCTTACTGTCACGCGATGGTCACACTAGTAGTGATGATGTTTGGCAGCCTGCTCCTCCATTCCTTATTCTATCAGTAGGTTAATACTGATCAAACCGTGGCCGCCAAAACAGCAGAAGAAACTCGTTGGTGAGACAGTCCTAACGTTCAATGATTTTCGGCGATGCTCTGCGTTTTTTTTTTAAATTTGACCACCGGTAGGCCATAGAGTAGGCCACAGGGTAGGCCATGGCCTACCCCACGTTTTGTCTACACCCCTTAAACCTCCATCCAACTACAACTCCGTTTCTAAAAGTCTTGAGAGGCCCCATAGTAGCTCATAGTCTGTTATTTTGAATTCAAAACACCGCATATTTCGAAATTTTCGTGGTCGCGGGTAAAACGAAAAGTCAACAAAGTTTAATTAACACTAACCAATTTGCAGTAAGCTTATCGCGGTGTCACGCCGTAAGGGATCTTTACGCACGAATCGTTCATTTTATCGTCACTTCTTGGACTTCGACGCCCATTTCTCTGCAGTCGAGTATTCTGTAGCATATTTCCTTTCCATTTCTGGCTTCACAAAGGTAGGTTCCGATCAGCTTTGGAAACAAAAAGCCATCACGCTTCTCAGGGACAGGACGCCATTTTGAATCTGTCCAAGTATAGTTGGACATACTCTCGTCTTTGTACCTCCCCCCACGTACACTGACACAATAGCATAAACAATATGGCAAACTTGTCGGAGAGGGGGAGGTACAGGGAAAACGTGTTTAATCCAGGTTTAATGCATAAATTAATTGTCTAACAAGTGAGTGAGTGAATGAGTGAGTGAATTGAATTTCGCCCCCAAACCCTAAACCC
>JAHPZR010007318.1:0-17500 GCA_019787425.1 Platygyra sinensis | reverse complement strand
AGATCATAGCTGTAATAAGCATTGAACTGTAATTTCTACCTGCCTTAGTCTTTTGTTTTAGCTGTTATCTACCAGCAATGTTTTGTAAGTGATTAATCTTGTAAAAGTTAAATTCCTGTGTAGCCAATGGCTCTCTCTAAAATGGATGAGATAATGTTTAGTTAATTACTTTACGTAATCCGTTAGAATTGTGCTTTCGGCTTAAATAGTCGTGCCTTGTAAAATGTTTTTTGGTTATGTTCTTGGATTAAAACGATATCGTTGGACCTAAGTTCTGTCCGCTGTTGACGTCTATCAAGGTGATTCCCTGTAACAGATCCGGTACTTCCCCGCAGCCAGAGAGTTTCCCAGGTTTTTACAAAAGTGCTTTCCCAGGCCAAAAACCTATTATCACAGTGATTGGAGAAGCGTGGTAGTTACAGACGAATTACCAATAGACGTTAAAGGTTATCCAGAACGGAATGTAACCCCTTGGAGTGAACGACAAAAAGGACGCCCAAGTAAGTGAAAAAAAAAAAAAAAATTAAAAAGAATTGGCATTTCATGTCGAAGTTATTCAAAAGAAAAAAAAGAAACCGTATAATTTGAGAAGCCAGAAGAAATTGTACGGAAGCAGTACGCCCAAGTCGAAGGTGGACGCCTGTGTGGCATGCGATTTGCCCTTCGACGAAAGTGAAATAGCCCCCGAGTTACGACGCGTACGAAGCCCCGGAGAAAGGGAAATTTCCGGAGTACCAGAAGCCCGCCCAGATATAGCTGATATAGTAAACACGACGAATTTGAAACCCATTGATATCAGCGTTGAGCCCAGCGACAAAGAAAGTACCAGCCCAAGCGAACCACTCGCAGATTTCCAGAAAGCCCAGTGTACGTGAGAAGAAGTTTGCGCTGAAATAGAAGAACAGGATACCCCTGATCCTGACGAATTTTGTACAAAAGAACCTATAGAAAAAGGCAGAGAAAAAGAGAAAGAGAAAGAGAAAAGTACAGGAGAAAACAACCTTACAGCAGGTGGCCGACAGGTACCAGTTATAAATTCACCTGCTGATATTTACAAACACTTTCCCGTAAGACCAAACTACGAGGAAAGCCTGAAAGAAGATCCTAACGAATCACATTTGGACTCAAGTGATAACAGTGACTTTGAAGACTATTTTAGTCATAGTGGTGTAAGACAATCACCCCTATTTACAACAAATAAAGAAGAACTACATCATCGTGAAACCCTAGCAACAGGTACTATGCAAGCCGAAGTGTTAGAGCAATTACGGGAGCAAGTTGACTTTTTACAACAAGAACTGAGGAGTCAACAGCAAAACCATCGGGAATTCCGCCAGCGAACTATTAATGCTATGGAACAGGCTCCAATTCCGGACACATCTAGTTCACAAAGGCCCGCTCCGTTTCACGGCTTCGATTCTGAAGATATTAACCGATGGCTTGACAAAGTGGAGCATTATTTAAATTTACGACGAATTCAAACGGACAGTCCCACCGCACTCGCCGAACTGATATTAAACCTCGCAGGACCCGCAGAGGATTTTTATTATTCTTTAGGTGAGGAAAGGAAGAATACATTTGTAGCATTGTGTGAAGCTTTGAGGGAGAGATTCTCGAACGAGAATCAAAATTGGATCATCTGGCAAGCAATTACCACCCGCCAACAGGGACCTGTTGAGTCTATTGACACCTACCTGAATGATTTAACCAGCAAGTTCCGCAGAATAAAGATCTCAGACGCAGACAAGATGAGACATTTTGTGCAAGGGTTAAGAGCAGATTTACGGGAAACTGTTCTGCTAAAACAACCCAAGAGTTTTCAAGAGGCTGAGGAAATGGCTCGTCTTGCAGCCGCAGTGAAAACAACAATGAACAATTCCAACCAAACCATGGCCGCCCAGTTAAACAACTTGACAAAAACACTGAACACCATGGTAGCAGGTACCAGTAGCTCTGTGAATGATAAGCAACAAGCCATGCGAGTTCAAATGGAAACATTGACCAAGAAAATTGACAGCCTATTGCCAACACAAGCTAAACCAGATAAGGTTGCGGCCTATTCAGAACCTCGAAAAGATGACCAGATCCTGGAACTTCAGAAACTTATTCAGGAACTGACTAATGAAATGAAAAGTCTAGATAGACGTGTGGACGCGCGAATTAATGGCATCGTTCAACGAGGAAGAGATACAAGAAGAGATGCAAGGGCCAACCCACAAAGATCCAGAGACGGAAGACCTTTCTGTTTCTTCTGTGGACAAACCGGCCACATCCAAATTAGTTGTCCACAACGCCGTTCACGCGAACAAGGACCAGTACCCAGGCACGCGCTTCCACCGCCAGGGAATATGGAACGTAATCGTTACCAGCCAGGCTTTCAGCCACGATATAGAGCCTTAGGCCCACCTGGTCGCCAGGATCGATTGGCTGCTTTGAATTACGATTACTATGACCTACCAGAGGATTATATGGCCCCAATGGGATATTATGATATTACTGGGATCGACTATGATGACTACCCTGGTGAATGGGATGATTACTATGGATATGAACCAGAAGAAGAATATTATGGTCAAAGGAAGAATGGAATTCAGTCCACCCAAAGAGAGAAAGATATTTGCCACTCACTGACAACTTAAGTCCTACTGTAATTCACGCCAGTGGAATTGGATCAGTGGACCAGCTGGCATCTAATCCAGAACCTTTACAAACTGGAGAGGAACAAACCACAGACGGAGAAGAAATAGCTAACAGTTCCAATGAATTAGCCAATAACACTTCCACGCCACAAGGTGCACCTGCTGAAAAACAGGATCCGTCTCCATATGTTACTTTGGAAACGGACACCATTGAAGACCAATTTGCAGATGCTGAAGAGACTGAAGAAGCAATAAGCAATGAGCAGCCCCTGCAATCAGCAGTAAGAAAAGTCTTTCCGTTGAGAGGAGAGACCGCTGATCAGTACCAGGAACCACTCATCAAAGACACTGTGCTTACTGAAGATACAGGAGATGCAGAGCCCAACCAGTTTAGCGCCGATGCTGTCTACACAAGTCTTGTCAGTGAAACCCCAGAAGAAACTACAGATAAACCCAAGTTGGGATCAGAGACAGTAGCCATAGAGAAGCCCGCTTATCCTGTTAATCCTACCACCGAGGAAACAATAACGAGTACCACAGCAGAACAAGAGCACGTAGCAGCGAAAATCTGTACACCTATAGCCCAAGATCCTGTAATCAAACAGAGACCAGCCAGAACCAAAAGTGTAGCTTCTACTTCCACAAAAAGACCACAGCCCGACCTAACAGTGGAGGTACAGATAAATGGAAAAACTACTAGATGTCTAGTGGACACAGGAGCTGCAGTTTCTGTGTTGGATGCAGACCACATGTTGGAATTGTATGATGGTCAACCTCCACCTTTAAAACCAAGTAAGTCGAGCTTGCTAAAGACAGTTAGTGGAGAGAATTTACCTGTACGTGGGATATTGTGTACATCCGTCAGCATCGCAGGTGGCAGCTACCCTTGTGAATTCAAAGTACTAGAAGGTGTCACATATAAAGGTGTCTTAGGAAGAGACTTCTTACGGGCTACTCGTGCCAACATCAGCTTTGACAAGTACACTCTCCACCTGAAGGACAAAGCACCCGTCACCTTTTCAGAAGATACCGGAGACCATCTACCGTTACGCTCGCGTCCCTACCGTGTTCCTCATGACCAGAAGGAAACCGTGGAAAACCACATTAAGGATATCCTGAGGCGTGACGTCATACAATTGTTCTTGCGATTGATTAGATCTATTTCATAATTTTCCAAATAGTAGTTTGCTTAACTTCTTTGGACCCCCGAGGCCATTATAAGTTTAGGCTTGTTCGGTTTATGCCGCGGTCCAGGCACAAAAAAAAAATCAAATACAAAATTACAAAAACCAGAGTTAAAAAAAATTATATGTGCATTTTGCTTCGCTTTTAACATTATAAACAATATTACTTCGTTAATTTAATTGCTTGACTCAGGAGAGTTTCAAGCTAAGGTTGGAGGAATGTGAAGAGAGAAAATCAGATTGTTTATTATATTTTACATATTTGCTTTCGCTGTCAGAAAATATAGAAATCCAACGTAGAGATATCTGTTTTAGTTCGTTTTGCATTTCTGAGTTACAGGTTACTGTTCCAGTTCGCTAACCGTAACAGACACCTGCTGTTCTGTTTTAAGATCATAGCTGTAATAAGCATTGAACTGTAATTTCTACCTGCCTTAGTCTTTTGTTTTAGCTGTTATCTACCAGCAATGTTTTGTAAGTGATTAATCTTGTAAAAGTTAAATTCCTGTGTAGCCAATGGTTCTCTCTAAAATGGATGAGATAATGTTTAGTTAATTACTTTACGTAATCCGTTAGAATTGTGCTTTCGGCTTAAATAGTCGTGCCTTGTAAAATGTTTTTTGGTTATGTTCTTGGATTAAAACGATATCGTTGGACCTAAGTTCTGTCCGCTGTTGACGTCTATCAAGGTGATTCCCTGTAACAGATCCGGTACTTCCCCGCAGCCAGAGAGTTTCCCAGGTTTTTACAAAAGTGCTTTCCCAGGCCAAAAACCTATTATCACATATGGCTGAATCAGCGTCTTATCGACTTCTTCTACACGTGGTTTTACAAGTTTTGACGAGCTATGTCGTGGAGTAGTTAAGAATTATTCTTTTAACCTGGTTGATCTGCGCCAGTACAACTGAATTAACGCGGGAGAGAATAGATGCAGTGATCGATAAAATACACGAGACAATAAGTTCCTTGGAATTGCAATCGGATAAAAAAGTCCGACATTTCTGTATCGGGAAAACGTACGCGGAAGCAAAATCGAACAAAACATTCAACCTGAACGATGTTGATACTTGGAAGGTACGAGGCATAAGCGATCGCTGGAACAAGACAAGCGAAGCATATAAAAACCGAGGATATGACGGTTTGGTTGTCTTAGGTGCTGTGTCCCGTGGTATGCTCCAAAAAAAGTGCAATGAAGAAGTTTGGAACCAACAGTTGTACATCGTTGCTCTGGAAAACGCTTTAATCACTCACTTCGCTTATGAGGAGTGCGATAGACGCTTAGCAAACGATATTCGTTGCTACCAGGACAATTCAGTACAGCGGTCATTGTCTGCCTTCTACATGAAGAGCCGGAAGAACAAGACGAATAGAACGAGGTGAGCAACCACAACAAAAAGACATGGGAATCGAACTATAGATTTCAATAGCTAAGATGTTTTGTTCGTCATGCAAAAGCAACGTTGTAATCGATCATCTTCTGAAGTCCGTGGTGGACAAGCACCCCGGGGGGGGGGTACTTGATATATTCCTGGGTGGGGAGGTGCGGCCTGGCCCCTCATACCCTGACCCTGTTTAAGACAAATATCGCTGATTTTCCTACCCTGTTTAAGACAGAACTCCGATTTTTGATACCCTGTTTAAGACATAGATATTTAAAAGTTGCGGTTATAAATTGTGTGGCTTTCTTGTTGTGTAATCAGTGGAAATTAGTGTGCCTGGTATCAATGCCAAAGTCAACGGAAGAAACTAGTAATTTACAAGAGCTTGTAAAAATTTTGCCATTTATCGTCCAAGAAAAGATATCCCATTTAAGACAAAAATTGATGAATCGATACCCTGATTAAGACAAAAAATGACAAATTCGATACCCTGTTTAAGACAAAAATCCCGAAAAACATACCCTGGCTGGCCGCACGTCCCCAATAAGCTCATATAAGGGAGTACCCCCCCGGGACAAGCACCTCGAGTTTTTTATTCCAATTTACGCATAGATGTTTACATGTAATTATTGTTTATTTTAGTTTAAATTCCGCGAAAGTGGTTTTCTTCCTCTGAAAACTAGTAAAACAAGCTTAACCTAGACGCATATCTGCGTTCACTTGGGCTTTCTGTTGGGAAGAAACTTTGTTTTTGGTGCCTGCATTTGCCTAAGCCTTTTTTTTGCAACCATTGGTTTATCTTGTAAATGTTTTAATTCTGTTACGGTATGCCACAGTATCTTCAACTATCTTACACTGACCTCAAATAATATTAAGTTGAAGAAAAGTTTTTAAATGCTAAAATCAAGGTGATTGAAAGGAAAATATTTCTTTCTTAGACAAAGAACCGGGAGTATAGGAGCTTTCAATGCCCTAGCATTCAGTCACACAGATTTGTCCAGTCCTCCCAGACTCTGATTAAAGCCATTTGCTACCCAAATATTTTTTCAGTAGTTTAGCACAGCAGCCACCAAACATGAAGAATCGACTGTAGAAGAACATGAGAAAACAATAAAAAAAGCCATGTAAACTTTGTTGATACCAAGTGTGGTCATTCTTGCAATGCCACTCCTGATTTTCTTTGCAAGTGTGACTGTTATGGACAGGGTAACCTGCGATCAGGCTCTATTTTCGTTTCGTTGGTAGACCTTCCCCGCGGGAAGGGCGAAACGAAAAGTAGACCCTGATCCAAAGTCTTCTACGGAGCGTCTACCGCCCACTTTTTTGATGGATTGACATTTTCCAAAATCAGCCAATCAAAATTACTTCCGTTACGTGTTACTCGGGAGTTCTCGCGCGTGAAGTGAAGAGGAATGAAGAAGACGCCATTTTTGTTTTGTGAATGTCGTGTTTCACATGATTCATTGTTGTTGGGGAATATTAGGTCCCAAAGGAAGCCCTTTAGCAAATTTTAGGAACACTGGGGAAGGTGTTATGTGGTTACCTAGCCTATGTGATGATGATATGAAGCACGGATGATTCGGCTAATCGAAGGAAGGTGAATTTAAAAAGCCTACTGTTGTCGATGTATTCTACTTTATATGCTTACGTACATGTATCTCTTCAGATTATCCTACTTCCACTCGAAATAAAATGGTAACGAAATTTTCTGTTAAGAGTCGAGAGTGTGAGTTGTGGACAAACGGGATTTTAATCTTGCGTACCTTTATTTTTAAAATGTTTAAGCAGCAACCGGAACGATGATCCTGCTGGTATACGTTGGATCAATGTAGTGATCTAATCGGCTTCACAAATTAAATGAAGAATATGAAGGCAGAAACCGACACAACGTAGAATGATTTTTGAAGGTGTACTATATTTTTAGTTTGAACAGATGAATAAAGCTGAATAAGCACAGGCTGGTCTTATGTGTTATTTTCGTGTTTAATTGTTATTTAACTCATTCACTGGCCTACAGAAATGATTTTTTTCATAAGTGTTTGCCAATCTAAAGAGCCATTTTTATTAATCACTTTATTATCAGTTCCGTCAGTGGCTCCATGTTTGACAAGTATATTGATAGATAACTTTTTTCAGTGGATGAGAGTTATTTATACGCTGGTTGGCGAATTTTCCATTCTCTTTAGATTCATGACTGAGTAATTGCTACTCATTTTCCATGGGAAATTTTAATCATGTAAAAAGACTTTAAAATGGTTTTAATCGATATGTAGCGAAAATTTATACTTTCTTTGTCGCAACAATGCTGAATTTGCGACAAAGTGCTTTATTGTGAAGGTAATAACACGCCTTTTTCATGACTAACGTAGGAAATACTCAATCTTAGGTACACGCAAGAAAAATGACAAATAAAATATCGATTTTGACAGATTCTAAAGGTCTTCTAAGAAAAGATAATTGCTACCAAAGCCCCCGTCGATCTGAATATTTTTTTATTCTTTGCGAGGTGAATTTTTGAAAAATATCGCGTCTTGAGGTTTGATGTAAACTCGACCTTAAAGTTCAAAATTTTTTTAGAAGGTTCGGAAATGTTTTTTGCTCATAAAAATTCTTTTTTAGCCGATTACAAAGTAATTTTTGCACCCAGGGACTGCGCTTTGAAAGAGGAATTGCCTCCATTTTCGATTCATTTGATTTATTTAACTTTTTTTTCATTTATTTGCGAAAACGTTTCTTGTTGCAAATACCCACTTCCAGTTTTCGGCAACAAACTATCAATTTTGAACTTAAATGCGATGGTCTGATCACAGTTGGCCACGTCAGAGGATCGATCCGAGAGAGAACATAGTCTGAACTCCCAAAATGTCAACATTTTCCTCTGTTTTTACTTTTTTTTTCGTTTCCAAACATTTTGTCTCTCTCTTTCTTAATCTAGTTTTAAGTCTTGCGTTGTTTCGGTGAGCTTTTTATCGCTTAAATAGCGATTTTCAGCCTAGATGTTTTGCCGAGTATTGTCTTTTGGGATGATCGATTTTAAATTCTGAAATATACTAGCGGTTAGATCAACAAATCTCTTGATTCGCGTAATCTAAATAAAGGCATTAAACCTAATCATTTACCCCGCATTTAAAGAAATAACCTTCCGCAGAGGCTCAAAAACATAAACTTTATGTGCCTGTCCAGACTACAGGCGGTGCCTCTTTGCCAGCTCACTCAATCGAGTGAATAGAATGAAATGCGTGAAAATTAGGGCGGAGAAAAAGCCTCATAGTCACCCTCGGTTGCGCGCGTCGCGTTTAGCCTTCGCTCGCTTGCTTGATCAGGGGCAGCTCCTCTCTTAAAAACTGACCCTTTTCTCATTCACTCGAAGTAACATCAGATTCAGGTGGGTATTTGCTACCATCAACGGGTATTTATTACGGTAGCAAATACGCATTGGGTATTTGCTACCGTAGTAAATACCCACCAGTGAGTATTTGCTTACCATAAGTGAGTATTTGCTACCATAAATGAGTATTTGCTACACGTAGCAAATACTCAAAGTGGGTAATTACTACTAGAAATGGGTATTTGCGACTGGTAGCAAATATTCATTACCAGAATTGCTACCAGAGGTGAGTGTTTGCTCCAAGTAGCAGATTAAATGAATTTTTTAATTGGCAAAATGAAATATTTGTTCAATATTGAGTTTAATACTTCGCGTCTTCAATTTTAAGCAAAGACCTAAGAGATTTGACCTTCTTAGTTTTTCTAAGAAGCCAGTGCGTTGTGCCCTTTTGCACACGCTTGAGATTGCTTCCAAAATAGCAGGTTGATGTAGGTATGTAATTTCATAGGTCTGAATGATTTTAAATTATGTGATTACGTAACCACATTTCCTTCCTCAAACTCCCTTAATGAATTATTGCATTGTTTCTGAATGCTTGAGTAGTATGACTTTTATATGAACGATGATGTTCTTGGATCCTAATACGGAAAACTTATTTTGAACTTACAAGTAAATATTTTTTTATCTGTTTCAAATTCCCTCGATTCAGGTACACATTTCATTTGATATTTCCCTTGCGTTTTGATCATTTTAAAGGTAGCATTTATCTTCACAAAAATAGGTGAATCTGTCTTACTTTTCAAATTTCATTACATAGTTAAAAGCATATTTTTTTGTTTATTTTTTAAATTTTATTTACCCTGCATTACATTACATGTTACATTAAATTTACAGTTGATTACTTACATTACAGTACATCACTAACATTACAATACTTACTACTGACAACACAGCACAGTACGTTACTACATTACTACATTACTACTTCGCTTTTTTTTATCTAACCGTCAATAATGCCTCTATATGGAAATATGTAGACGATACCACAACATCAGAAGTAATAAAGAAAGGAGAGCATAGCAAGGCCCAAGGCATTGTAAACGAAGTAGTAAATTGGTCAATTAGAAACAGAGTCAAGTTAAACACAGACAAATGTAACGAGCTCCGCATTAGTTTTACATCAGATTGTGACTTTCCTCTAGTAGTCATAGGAGAGGAATGCATCAAGTTAGTTAAAGATGCTAAAGTTTTAGGTGTTACTATTTCCGATGACTTATCATGGAATGAGCACATCACGGAAGTTACTAAGAAAGTAGCTAAGAGGCTCTACTTTCTTGTTCAACTAAAAAGAGCTCGTGTTCCACAAAAAGATTTATGCCTTTTTACATTGCATGCGTGCGCTCCGTCATTGACTATGCTACGCCAGTTTTCCATCACGCGCTACCAGCCTACCTTTCACAAGAATTAGAACGCGTTCAGAAAAGAGCAATGCGAATTATATGTCATGGTATAGAATATCAGCAAGCTTTAGAGCTTACGAGTTTACCAACGATTACGGAGCATCACCATGAAATTTGCACGCGCACGTTTAAATGCATAATGAGCGACCAGAACCATAAGTTAAGAAAGTTGTTGCCGCCTGTTCATAAGAGCAACTATAATCTAAGGCATGCGCGCACTTTCACTTTGCTGCGTTGAGAGACAAATAGATTTAAGAACAGTTTTTTTATGGCCTCAGGAAGAATTGTAAATACCTTTTAGGATTCTCATTATACGTTTTTAGTCTTAGTAGACAACTATTACTTAGAGATTAGTATAAATTATTACTTGTATGTAAATACGCAATTCAGCTTATGCTGCAACGTATTTTAATACCTACTACTACTACTACTACTACTACTACTACTACTACTACTACTACTACTACTACTACTACTACTACTACGACTACTACGACTACTACGACTACTACTACTACTACTACTACTACTACTACTACTACGACTACGACTACGACTACGACTACGACTACGACTACGACTACGACTACGACTACGACTACGACTACGACTACGACTACGACTACGACTACGACTACGACTACGACTACGACTACGACTACTACTACTACTACTACTACTACTACTACTACTACTACATTAGTTACTACATTAATACATTACTTACTACATTAATACATTACTTCATTACTTCATTACTACACTACTAAACTACTACATTACTGCATTACTACATTATTATATTACTACCTTACTACATCACTGCATTTCTACATTATTACATTACTACATCGCTACATTACTACATTATTTCATTGCTACTTTGCTATATTACTACATTACTAACATTACTTTTTTCACAATAATATTATGCATTGTCAGTACTGAAAAATTTCCTTTTTAGTTAATTAACAGTAGTATTACATATTGTTATAAAAGCATATTTTACATTAACTGAGGTAATTTAGGTATGGTGTTTTGACTACTTTGCGAGAGAGTGCTCTACACCAAAATAGTGAAAAGCAATAAAAACAGAAGTTCCAATTATTATTGTGAAGTCCAAATAGCGCAGAAAGAATAAATCATTAAGCTTTTTAAAAGAAATACTATACAATACAAAATGTCATGTCAAGTTCAAGTTTATAAAGAGCTCGGGGAAGACGAAGAAAGTCATTAACGAATGCAAATTTTGGCAACTAAAACACACTTCAGTCAGCCATTGAGAGTCCAGAATTTCGTTCGGCGCACCGAGCTTTGAATGTCAGTTATAAAATTATTTTGCAAATAGGCACCATATGATTTGTTGAAAATGTTGGTCTGGTTGAGCTCAATGTCATTAACCTAAAAGTAAATTAAATATAAATGTTATACGTCTGTTCCACCCTGGTCTAAGAAGACCTCTTTTTTTAATTGACAAGTCCCTAGGAATATTTCAAGGCTTTATTAGCGTCCAATTATGAAGCTTGAAGATTGAATTTAAATGACACAGACCTATCCACGTTTGAAAGAATTGGAAAAGGTTGATGAACCTTTATGATATGCCAGTTTAGTTTACCTCCTCAAGTCAGTTGAGAGTAAATTCTTGTTTCCTAACTTTGTTAAGTTCATTAAGTACAAAGAAAATGAGTTCGAATATTGTAGAACATCCATACACTGGACAATTACAACATTGAGAAATTTAACTCTTTTTCGATTATTAATCAGTGTTTTTGAGAA
Source organism: Platygyra sinensis (assembly GCA_019787425.1). NCBI lineage: Eukaryota > Metazoa > Cnidaria > Anthozoa > Scleractinia > Merulinidae > Platygyra > Platygyra sinensis. The sequence continues at coordinate 5,734 of JAHPZR010007318.1, read as the reverse complement.
AGAAGTAATAAAACATGACGAAAGAAAATATAATCGCTGTCAGTGAATTAAACTAAAACAATCATTTACCTTTAGATCAGTGAAGATTTTAGTCATAATGTTATTAAATAACGATAGACAATAGAACCTCCCTGATTCCATTTCCCGCTACCTTAATCCCGTTTACCATTAATAGTTGTACGGTTATTTATTAGTATTTCAACAGCATAAGAACGGTCCATCATTGTATGGTAGTAGGGTCCAGTAAATCAAATGGCAGTAAATGCTATGAATATCAAGACCATAAAATTCCATGAATTAGTTAAATTGTTCACTTAAAGCTTTCTATGAATAGAAAATGTGGAAGTTATGGTCATGGAAGTTCATTCAACTTCGTCTGAAAAACTAAAATGTTTGAGCCCCAGGTAAAAGCGCAGGTAGCTTCTGGGCGGGCTCTTACACTTGCGGTGCACGGTGCAGAGTGCGTTTTACTATTTTTGATCGTTAATGAACTGAAAAGGCACAACACTCTTTTTACAACGCTCAACCTGATTTATCTTACTAATCAACTCACCAAACAACTCTTATTATCGTAACATGTCTTGTATATTTTTTCCCTATAACTGCTTTTTTTGGTAAGATGTTTATAAAACACTTTTAGGAATTTTCACTGTATCTGATTGTGCTCATACTTGGTTATCAATGTTACTATCACTTAAGTTAATGATGCAAAGCAAAGTAAAAAAAAAACTTCGCTATAGTCATTATAGTAACTTGCCAAAGCTTTGAAAAAGGCGAGGAATTAAACTTGCTGTTTACTTTCTGAAAGCAATAACTAGCATTTTAACAATCTAGTAGCAATCTTACAATGCATCTGCTTTTCCTTACTTTAGTAAGATGGATGACACGGCCGAAAATATGAGACTTTTGTGCTACAGCGCGAAATAGTAGTGCCATATCGTCCACCGCAGCACTCTCTAATAACGCTTCAACATGAACAAATGGCGAGGCCGCTAATCGTTAGCAAAATAAGGAGTTTCAAGACATGTAGGAGGTTTAGAGGAAAATCATGGGATGTCCAAAATGAAACGCAAACTTTATACTTATGTGACTCCGTGTAAGAGGACCAACTTGTACAAAAAAAAGAAACCTGCGCACTTGACAGAGAAAGAAGAAAAGCCTGCTTAGTGGATAGAGAAAGACGTTAAGACAGAAAGTAGTGGCTGCGCACAGATAGAGAAACAAGCGCAACTGATAGAAGAAGTAGTTACCCGGAAAACAGGGGTCGTGCAAAGAAAGGAAAGCCTGACCAGTGGATAAAGGAAGACTTTCAGACAAGAAGCAGTGTTCACGCACATAAAATTAAGCCTGGAAAAATATCTTAAATTTTTAAGTGTAGCATGAACCTGTCATCTGGCTCAATTGCTTTTTGCAGGAATGATTTACCAGGCAAAGGGAAATAAATTTTAAAGTTTTAAATAAATCGTCGGCACTGATATTTCGTGAAGGTCAGACGTTTTGGGACTAGTACTGTCTACTCATCTTATACTATTTATTTAAAACTTTAAAATTCAGATCTTCAGTGCTGCTACACAGTATTTAACATATTTTTATTTCATTTTATGGGGAAATACCGTAAACGTCCATGTATAAGCCGCATCCGTAGATAAGCCGCACTCCCAATTTGGAAGCGCAGATTTTGGCAAAAAATTAAAACAATAAGGTTTAAAATACCAGCAGAGTTGTATTTGCTATAAGCAAACAAGGAAAAACAATCAAGGTTTCGAAACACCGACGCAGAAATTGCTGCCATCTTTCACATTTATCAAGTCTAAAGAAAGCGAAATTTCATTTGCCGTACCTTCTTTTTCGTTTGAATTTATGACATCTTCAACTGAAAATGCTCTTTTGACCCGATTTTTCAAGATTATCACGTCGAAACATGCCTTAAAGTTTTAATACGAACGAACGAGTACTTAGTAGCCCAGGTTAAATGTGGGGAGGAGTCTGGGACAGGGCCTGGGCATCCTCTGGTCATCATGCATTGGAGAAATTTACTTTCGACTCAGCTGTACGGGGTTATCACTTCTATAAAGTTGTTTGGAAACCTGCAATAGGCGAAAAACTTCAGGCAGATCAGGAGCTGGACAATGAAGTCGACAAATTTGCCGTGAAAACTCTTGATAACCTTCATCAGCATGAAAACGAGGCTGCTAAATCAATGATTACTTTTGCGATAACTACAGAAATTCACGCGCGCTCCGTTCAAGTTTTCCTTTGATTGTTTATTAAAAGAATGAGGAACCAAGGGAATATAAAAATAAAGAACCACTGCCATGTATGCAAAGGCTAATACAACTGGTGTTAAGAGCGGGAAAAAGTAAGTATAAAAGGCGCCAAACACGATAAACGTGGTTGCACGAATTCAGTAGAGGATTAATTTTGGTTTTATTCGAAAGTTCGAAAGTGAGATCGGTACATTACTGTTAGGTCACTTTGTCAGAGATCATCAAACCATAGGAACTGCGTTGCCATGATGCGGGCTTTCCTGCGATACGAAATCGTTAGACCACCTTCTCCTTCTCCTTCTCCTTCTCCTTCTCCTTCTCCTTCTCCTTCTCCTTCTCCTTCTCCTTCTCCTTCTCCTTCTCCTTCTCCTTCTCCTTCTCCTTCTCCTTCTCCTTCTCCTTCTCCTTCTCCTTCTCCTTCTCCTTCTCCTTCTTCTTCTCCTTCCCCTTCTTCTCTCCTGTTCGTTTCCTCGTGGACGGAAGTGTACGGTATTAATTCTTGTTTTTCTCTCATCAGGGGTCTTTCCGTGGTCCACAGTCTACTGGCAGATATAAAGTGCTGTGATCAAAGTCTTCCACAGTCATCCCTCCGTTTATCACATTATGCCGTCCTTCGCGAATCACGCTTTTTAAAACAAGAACGGCAACAAAACACGTGGTCTAGCAGTGCATGGCCAAGCAACATATTTATTAGCTACAATTTCTCGCCTTGGGACATTTCTACGGTTTCTGTTAGTGTCTCTTGGATACAGCAAAGTCTCTAAGCAGAAAAAATAGTCCCTTTTTAAAACTGGCCAAGAAAAGTAGTCATAGACGCTTATGCATGCATGCGGTGCCCTGTACCGCTTTTTAATGAACCAACAAGTTTTTTAGAATTTGTTTTGAAATGATACTTCCCTTCGTGTGTGTTGAAGTGTGTTGAACTGGAACTCGAGTTAATAGCATTTCTATTTCGAATATAACGTCTGCTCGTTCAATAAACTGGTCGCGGAGGTTTTGTTACTTTTCTTTATAGCATTTAGTTTGCGTCCTTTCTTCAGTAAAGGAAAGAAGAAACTATTGGACAAAGCTATTGGGACTAGAGTAAACAGGAAACAAAGCTGCCCCAGTTGCAAACAAAAATGATGACATTCCGTTCTTTGTAACGCCTGCGAGTGTTTCGTTTCGAATCGAAAATGCAATAAATTATTTTAGCTCAGAAGGACTGTGTTATTAGCTTCTTTTAACCATACTTTACATGTATTTATCATAATTTTTTTTTAAATTTTGAATATTTGGTTCCCTTTTTGAAATATTGGGTTAGAACCTAATCCAGACAAAAAAATTGAAAATAAAACTTCACTGGTGGGTAACTGTTATAAGCGAGAGCGGTTTGGCGAAAGTAAAAGTCTCAAGATCGCTAGTCAAGCCTTGAACTTTTTGTGTGTCTTGTCTTGTGGCTCGGTAATTTTTAGGGAAATACAGAGAAAAGCCTAGAGACAGATTCGGCAACACCCATCCATTGAGACCCTCACATTCCAATGCAGCATTTAACGTTAACAGCCTCTGGTGGCAACGCTCAATTAGTAGAGTGCAAAATAGTAGCCTTAGACAATGAAAAGTGGGCTCAAGCGGAACGAGTGATAAAAAAAATAATACATTTACCGCCAAAACGTTTCTTTTGCCTGTCATCTTGTTTGTTGTGCTTGGCGGCGCTCAAAAGAAAGCTTTTTGACTATCTCGCATATTGGTGAGTTGCATGCATAGGCGGGATATGTTTTAACCCTCGAATCTTGGTAGCCCTATTAGCCGGGGGCACCCTGCTTTTTATGTAAACAGGGTCTTAGAAATGATACCCTTAGCCTGCGTAACAAGCGTTCCTGTGTGTTTTTAGGGAAAGGAAAACCCAGAAATCCATCGAGATCGGCGAGCGAACGAGTTTTGGCCGCGCGAAAAATGGGGAGAGCTTCATTTTTTGCGCTCTCCCCATTTTTCTCGCGGCCAAAACTCGTTCATTCGCCGATCTCGATGGATTTCCGGGTTTTCCTTTCCCTAAAAACGCACAGGAACCCTTACTACGCAGGCTATGATACCCTTTGAAGGCGGTGGGAAGCGCAGTGAAAACGCTTCCTTAGTTGTACAGCGCGTCACTGTCGTTGATGTTCAGTATAAAGGGATTGAGAAAGAAATATTGGAGACTCAATTTACTTAACAAATTGACGTCAGTTTTTCATGCGTCTGTCCTGTTATTGATCATGAATTTCGTCATAACATTGTCAAAGTAGCTGTGGATCCACGAGGCGATAGCCGAGTGGATCCACAGACTACTTTGACAATGTTATGACGAAATTCATTGGCAATAACAGGACAGACGCATTAAAAACTTACATCAATTTGTTTTTATGATAACAAATTATCAAACTGTCCGAGGCTCTTATAATTTCATGTGTCTGTCCGCTTTTTTACAATAAAAATAAGCCAATGAGCGCGCGAGGATTTCTGCAGTTATCGTAAAAATGCTCTTTTCCACACGCTCTAATTTTAGGTTGTGTTTACACGTGGTGCCCGAACTCTGGTGCCTGGGCACCAGAGTTCGGGAAGTTCGGGGAGCAGGGATGGCGCAGTGGTGAAAGCGCTCGCCTCCCACCAATGTGTCCCGGGTTCGATTCCCTTACCCGGCGTCATATGTGGGTTGGGTTTGTTGTTGGTTCTCTTCCTTGCTCCGAGAGGTTTTTCTCCGGGTACTCCGGTTTTCCCCTCTCCTTAAAAACCAACATTTCCAAGTTCCAATTCGATCCTGGAATGCACGTACATTTCTGAACGAGTTCTTTTGAACTCCTTGGTGCTCCGTGGGTAAACAAATTACATTTACATTTTTTTTACATTTACCGGCGCTAAATAGTGTTGCGTTCACACACTGGTATTCGTACCCGGACACGAGAACTGCGCCCGACATGTAATTGTTAATTATTTTTGCTGTTTCTTGTAACCTTGATAGAAGATCTAATCACTGCGCGCGCGACTTTATAAATCTCGTCATCATGCTTAATATGATAATGAGGTTTTGTGACGAAACAAAGGACAGTTGGATCTTCTCCGAAAAGAAGAGAAAATGTTCGCGATTGCTTACTGTAGCATCTTCGCTGCACAGGCGCTCTGTCGCTATTTTTTTCCAAGTGATTCGAAAAAAGATAAAGAAAATTTAAGTTCAAGGTAAGTCGAACTTTAAAAATTTGATTTCTAGCAATAAAGACAGTGGTTCGCTAATGTACTACTGATCTACTACTAATGTGCCCGCGATTTAAGAGAAGTACCGAAGGGGGACGAGCGTTTGCTGTGCGAGCCACGAAAGAATGGAACAAATTAAGTGTGGATATTAAACAGAGTACCAGTGTAAAAAGTTTTAAGCGTTCCCTTTTTAAAATAATCTTAGATAATCAAATTCTTAGCAAATTATTCCTGTAATTTGATTTAAGAGAAGTACCGAA
>JAHPZR010007317.1:32500-35526 GCA_019787425.1 Platygyra sinensis | reverse complement strand
TCGGAACGGAAAACGTGACAATTGCGTGACGCGAAATGTGACGTCATAGAAACCGTTTGAACCATCGAGATAGAGGAGAGAGAGAGGAAAGAAAAATGGCGAATGTTTATCTTACAAGTGCGAGGTGAATAAACGTATTGAAAGTTAGCTGGTGTCTAGAAATCATTGCGACAAAAGTGGCGACCCTGCCAGGACTGTTCCGGAGAAAACGAGAGTTTCAAAACGAGCGACGAGAGGAATTCTAAACAGAAAGGTTCCACGGACCAAATGTCAACATCACAGCGAAAATTAAGCGAAAAATGCTTAGTTCACCGCGAGATACCGGAAAATACTCGAACCGAGATGTAAAGGCTACGAGAGACATGGGAGCGCTTTAGAATCTATTATTGACAAAACACATCAGCTTAAATTGCAAGTTCAGGAATTGCGAATCGAAAACCGTGAGGACCTTGCGGAGATTAGAACTTGGTCAGAGAATCTGGAAGCCCAAATTGATAAAATTGAATCGTCTCTTAAACAAGTAAAGTGTGTAGCCGCTGATATTAGATCAGCTGAAGAGGAAAAACGCGAAGAAGAAAAACAGAAACGGATCATGGATGAAGAAATCGAGTTGGAAAAGGTTAAATTTCAAGCGCGTGCGAAACTCGAGAAATCAGTGAAGACGTCCTTAGAGGATTCAGAAAATTCTAACAGTGTTGGAGCAAAACTGCCGAAGCTTGAGATATCGAAGTTTCAAGGAACATTTCTTGATTGGACAAGGTTTTGGAATCAATTCGAAACTGAAATCGACAAAGCCAAGCTTACTCAAGTAGCGAAGTTCTCTTACTTGAAGGAGTTACTGGTACCCAGTGTCCGCGCATCCGTCGACGGACTTCCCTTCACAACAGAAGGGTATGAACGGGCAAAACACATTTTAACAACCAAGTATGGTAAACCCAGTGAGGTGGCAAATGCGCATATGCAATGTATTATTGGACTGTCCACAATTCATGGCGTGGATCCAGCTAAAATTCACGAATTCCATGAGAAGTTAACAAGTCACATACAAGTCCTAGAGACTATGGGTAAGGTTAAGGAAATCGGAGGGTTCGTGCATGCAACGCTTGATAAGCTACCTGACATTCGAGCAGACCTGGTTCGTCTCGATGATGACTGGCAAGAGTGGGGATTTCCAGAACTGATTGAATCTTTGAGAAAGTGGTGTAGCCGTAATCCTATTCCCAGTAGAGATCAGATGCCCAGCACAGCAGACCCATCATTCAACAGTCCACCAAACCATGGTCCACCTATCCGTGACTCCAGTACTCAGAATTGTCATATCGTCACTCTCAAAACCGCTGTCCACCAAAGAAAAACCCTGCCTACCAAACCAAGGATGAAAGTGCGAAGGTGGCACGTGTCTGCGTCTATTGTAATGGTGAAGGTCATCGCTCTGTAGAGTGTGTGAAGTTCCCTAGCATCTCTCAGCGCAGGAGGATTCTAAGTGACAAGAAGTTGTGCTTCAATTGCACGGGTACGAGACATCAAGCGCAAGACTGTCGCAGCAAGAATGCCTGTCAACGCTGTGGCAGCAGACATCACACGTCTATTTGTGACAGGTTGCCTAGCAACAACCAGATGATGCTAGTGACAGGTGATCAGGAGAGTTCAGTCATCTATCCAGTGGTGGTGGTGGTAGTTGATGGTATCAAGTGTAGAGCATTGCTGGACACAGGTGCTGGTAGTTCGTATGTATCAGCAGCTTTAGTCAAACGGCTCAACAAGCGTCCAACACATGTCGAACATAAACAGATTGAAATGATGCTTTGCTCTACGATCCAGAAAGTACAAAGCTACACAGTGAAGGTTGCAAGTGTCGATGGGAAGTTTGAGATGACAACAAAGGTCAGCAAGGTGGATAAGGGAGTCTTACTCACAGTCACAAACCCGCATTATGAAGAACTGATAAGCACGTTTCCTCACCTGGAGGGAGTAGTTATGGAAGACAATGACAAGAAAAGTGAATTGCCCATCCATCTCATACTCGGCGCCAGCGAGTACTCTAGAATTAAAACCGAGACAAAACCAAGGATTGGTAAACCATCTGAGCCTATTGCTGAGCTCACTACGCTAGGGTGGGCGATGATGTCCTCTGGTAAAGAAACAGGCCTCTCTAACGTTTACTTGACAAAGTCATCAGCAGCGGACTATGAGCAACTCTGCAATTTAGATGTCCTGGGACTCGAAGATAGTCCAGAATCAGATCAGGGGAGCGTGTATGGTGAATTTATCGAACAGCTAGATCGAAGCGAGGAGGGTTGGTATGAAAGTGGGCTATTGTGGAAGCCAGGTCATGGTCGTCTACTCACAAACGAACATGGTAGTATTGCGAGACTAGAGGGTCTAGTAAGGAAGTTACAGCGAGAACCAGGCATGATTGATAAGTACGATGAGATTATCCAAGAGCAACTAAAAGAGGGGATAGTCGAGAGAGTGGTAGAGGAACCCCATGAGAGAGTATTCTACATCCCGCACAAACCTGTAAAAAGGGAGACATCAACAACGACAAAACTCAGAATTGTATTCGACGCATCAGCTAAGCCAAGTGAAGAGAGTCCTTCATTAAATGAGTGTTTGGAGACAGGGCCCCCTCTACAGAACCTGTTGTGGAACGTGCTTGTGCGTAATCGCGTCAAGCCAGTTGCCCTAACTGCAGATATCAAACAAGCCTTCCTACAAGTACGCATTAGGGCTGAGGACAGGGATGTCTTACGATTCCATTGGATTAAGAACAAGGATCCTTCAACAATTGAGGTGTTGAGATTTACGCGAGCACTCTTTGGGTTGGTACAATCACCTTTCTTACTAGCAGGAACCTTGAGGTTACACTTGCAGAGCTTAAGAGCAAGGTACCCCGTAGAAGTTGAAGAGATTTTGAAAAGCCTATACGTTGATGACATCATCTCAGGAGCCAGCACGACAGCTGAGGCCCAGGGTCTGAAGAAGACGATAGCATCAGTGTTTGCCGAGGCCAAGTTTACTATGCA
>JAHPZR010007317.1:0-27500 GCA_019787425.1 Platygyra sinensis | reverse complement strand
AGCATCCTAAATAATCGTAACTGAAAGCATATTCAGCCCAACCCGCCATTACGGGTAACCCAGCAAGCAGGGACGAGCCGATCCAGATACAGATTGACATGGTCAAAGTATACCCAGGGGTAAATGTTTCGTTGTATTCGACTGGTTTTAGAAACCTGTAGTAACGGTTGATGGCTATGAAACACAGGGTACAGATGTATGCATATTTAGCAAAATCGTTGAAAAATGCGTAGACAGAACAGGTTGTTCTGCCAAACATCCAATCCGACCCGCCTGTAAACAGGCGAATGGTTAAAGGTAGCGGAATTGTCGATGTCAGAATATCTAACAGAGCTAAACTAATTACAAAATCATTTGTTGGATGCAAAATCCAACGGTGCTTATATACTATGACACAAACTATAATATTACCTAGCACAGCTACTGTTGTAAATATTCCTAAAACAAATGCTTGTACAATGTCTGCCTCGTCAGCAGTCATCTTGAGCAGGGTTGCGTGATGGCTTCTTTATTCAGTTGGTTCCTGCCTGTTAGCCGCGACACTGGGTGGCAAAGACCACCATGGACAAAAGTTTTCCTCGGTTGTGTACGTCACTTGTGCGAAGACCTCAGTCTATTAATTCTGTCCTTGCTTTGTCCTTTTTGGTTGGTAATAAATTTTCCATTTTATCGAGACAGCTGTTTCTTCAGTTTTCCGTCCTCTGCTATATCTGTGCGATAATCTACACTACCTTGCATCGGGAAGACCCGGTAAAACTGCAAACTCGCCGCATAAAACCTACCACTTGTGTTTTGCTGGTCTGAAAGTAGACAAGTATAAAAAGGCATAAAAGAAGTTCCAGAAAAAAAGCCTTGTTTCTGATGAAAATATTGGACGAGGACAACACGGTGCAGGGAATAATTGAAAACAAAACTGAAGCTTCTGCTTCTCAAAAAAGTGCAAATGCTCCTCTTTTATTAGCGTAAATGGAAGATTAACAGCTTTTGTGTCGTTAATTTTGCAGTGTCTTTTCGCTTTTCGAGAATTATCCGCGTTTTGCTTGAGTTCATTTCTACACAAGGATTCGTTTTTAAAAATAAAATTTTAAACTTCACTCAAATTATCATATTCAGGCCACATTGCGATTTCATCTGGCAATACAAAAACATTTTGATCATGTTGTAAAATACGAATAATCCCTGGCAACAAAATAAGAATATACCTTTTTACTGCACGATCCGTATGCTGTTTCTGAAGTACCCTTATCAATGTCCTTGGAACAACTTTAGCGAGGAAGTTAATTCTTCTTTCTAGCCTCTTGGTAAATAAAAGTTGAGCAGCCCATACCCACCTTTCTTTAAACGGCTTGACATTTTAAGGATCCAATTCCTAGTTATATAACTTTGCTTTGTTTGAAACTTCCCTATTTACGCCACGTGATAGAAACAGGTGCGAGAAATCGCTTTACTGAGGTGTTTGATGTACAGTAGTTAATATCCTTCATTCACCAGCCAATGAACGTCGTTTATGGGACTCGAGGAAACAGTTGACATCACCCTTGTTGGTGAATATTCTCCATTAGGTTGACAGGGTCTTCACCAGAATAATGCAAGTGTTGGCAAATCGATCAGGACGCGGACACATGAAGTTAGAAACAAAAAACTGCATGGCATGAAAACAAACTGCTCATGTTCACTTTAAGAACGCATTTCACCGATTCTTCAATAAAAATCTAATATAAAGGATCGTCCGTTGGTTAAAAAGCCAAAACTTACCCCTGAATTATATTGCTCTAAAATTTAGTGAGAAAATTATAATTAATGCTTCTATTTTAAGCTTTGTTTTAATTTGCTTAGAGTGCATTTTCTGTCCCCCGCCGGCGACCAGCTGGCGTATATAAGAAATTCAAAAATATAGAAAATTATACAAGAAATTCAAAATGCTTAATTATTTACGTTTACTACCAGACTTCATTATTTCGTTCCAGCAATATTTCCTTCTTCTCTGTCTTTTACTTTAATTTGATAATCTGCAAGTATATGAAGATTGAGTGTTTTTAACTATTTCTCGAAGCAAACGTATAAATTGCGTAAATTATGCAAAATTCCGTGTTCCAGATCAAAAGGTTTCAGTTAGCTCATTCTGCTTTTTTAGTTCCCGGTACCACAGAGGCCAGACAGACTGAACCCTGTTGTCTCGTGAATGTCTTAGGTCTAAGGTCTTTGTGCTTTTTCGGTTAGAAAAACAGACGTTTGGGGTTTCTTTTAAGAAATCATGCAGACAACCGGGCTTTCGTCGCCCGATTAAAAAACCTATTGTCTGCTAGTCTCAGGTTTACCAATAATAAGCGACTGGAGACTGGGTGAGACTATAGCAAAAGGTGCTGTAGACTGTTGCGTCTAGTATCTTTTACCAGAAGCTTATTTCTGGGTGATAAGCGATTAGCTACCGCATTAGGGAAACAAGATGTTCAAGCTCTTCATCCAAATTCTCTTTGAGATTTCAGTTTTTATCATCGCGACACTCCGATCATCTTGTGTAAAACGTTTTGTTTTCGATCGAAAAGATATTGTTGCGGCGATTTCGCTTTTTGCTTTGTGTCTTTTTTTGTTCCATATGTTAATGTGTTTTGCCACATTCTGTATGCTTTTTTTCCTCGCTTTATATTAGCATTTCATACTGTATATATTTGTGCCATCTTTTTATTTTCATTTAGTGTTAGTTTATCGTCTGTTATCCTCGTAACGTTTTTGGTTCCCTGAAGCCCGTTTCCATGGCCCCATTCTTCACCAGGAGAGAAGGGAGAGATCATGATGATGAACCCCGTTTCCAGCATTTGGTAATCCGTTTAGTTTATCGTCTGTCTGTGTTTTCCTTTTAGTTTTTTGCTCTGTTCAGTTAGTTATTTTGTAGTAATTTATTTCATGTTTGTCTTTCGGAATTTACCTTCTTCCTTAAGAAAGTCATTTAATTTGCTGGACCGTCAGTGAAACGAATCTAATTAGTTGTGTCACAAGACGGCTCTCTGCCTCTTCAGATATCATATTAGAAAACGATCAAGCTTCAGGGTTGAAGGGCTCAAACGAAAAAAAAAATCATTTAAAGATCGTTTACTGAACATAGCGCCGGGCTGACAAATATTCTTTCAAGTAACAGGGTTAGCTCTAAGACTCTTAAACAGATCCGCCTCTAACCACCGCAAGAAAATTTTCCGAAAATGAGCGAGTTGTTTTCGTGTTCATCTTCGTTAACCCAGCTGCCTTCGGTTTGGTCGATAAACTTAGATTAAGGAATAATATTTCCTAATACGTACCCAACAAGCTTGTCCGAAGGTTTGCTGACTGACAGATTATTATGTTCTCGCCATACTCTCTCAGCCCAAAACTACGCGGGCCAAATTTAAGAATTTGTTATTATCGTTTTCAGGTCGCTCATAATTTCGTAAAATTTAAACTAAAATTGTTGGCCAAACTCTGTTCCCGCTCTTCAAGTATAAAGAGCAATCTCCTTAGGCCTTGTTCACACTAAACCAGAGAAACGATGTTTCCACTCCAAAGACGCGTCAAATGTTTTCCAGACTACGCAGGAGCGATTTTAAAACGAAAGAATCATCGGTCATTCTTGAATTGTATTTGAAGAAGACTATGATAATAGTGATTCAACTGTCCGCACTAATACACAAAGACCATGCGTTTTCAAATTTCTCGAGGTTGAAGAGTGTTTTTGTAAAGCTCCGTTTAAATTTGTGATGGATTCTGCGTCTTGGTGAGGCCGGGCTGTTTACAACGACCTTTTTACCTTTTTCGGTTATAGTATGCGCAATTTTTGTGCACCTACTAAACCAGTATAATCCAAAATCAGGATATGAAAAGAAAACTAGAGGCAGAGATAAGATGGTAGAAAATTAGACAAGAGAAGATGCACTACTTACAAATATGATCGTCTATAATAAGGAAACAGCTGCAAGACCAAAGAAAGTAAATTTGAATGTTAATGGCAAGAATCACACCGAAGGGATTCTAACGTAAGAAACTGTCGTTTTTTATTCACGGCCCCCTTAGTTCTGTTGTTTAAACATTTTTTTCCTGGTATATAAGGGATGTTACTTGCTCATGGACACAAAAAGCTCAAGGGTTCTTTTCGTAAAATTGCCCAAAAACCTTCCTTGAAATGACTTGGAAACTTAATTAGTTTTGGCGTAAAAATACATGTTTCGTCTTTCAAGAAAAAGGTTAATCAATTTGATTTGAATGCCCAAAAGTTAAACCCATTAATTATAAAAAGACACTGCTAAAAAGGAGGTCATTAGAAAAGTCCAATTTTTGACAGTAATTCTTTCCTCTCGCGACCAATAAAAGTCAAAACATTTGTGACAAGAAGAAAAGCTAAAACAACTGATTATAAACCACTTATTAATCTTCCACTCTCCTTTGGTCCTTTTTCATCGCATTAAAATTGGTTAAGTATAATTGTAAGGCCACATAAAGCATCAAGGATTCCGGCAAAGCCCAAACATTTTAAACAGCACACAATTGCTGTCGCCGAATAGCATGCTTCGGGGATCGTGTCCTTTGAATCCCAGGCAGGACAGAGCCTTGATTATTTGCCTCGCGTGGTTTTTATTTCCTAATCAAGGTTTGTTCCCAGCAGGAATACTGGTTGATCGACATCACAAGTGTACCGCACCAACGCCTTCCTTTGTTATCACCTCACGTTTTGCGTTTTATCCCGCAAAGCAATGGAATTTTAAATGCTTTAGCTTATTTTGATTATAAAATTGTAAAAACATTCGTAGACAAAACATACATATATCTTCGAGCTTGCAATCGACTGAGAGACATCCGCTTCCGTGTATGAAACTGCGTTGTTAATCGAATGAAATGGGGGATATTAGCTAATTTTATTACGAAATGTTTTTATCTCACGCAGTTAAACCCTTGTGAAATAAACAGGGGATACTCAGGGGAGGGGCCTTCACTCCATTGCTTTGCCTGGGGGGCCCTTAATCGTAACGCACGTCTAACAATAGTCATGGGAATAGGCCAGTTAATGAGTTAAACGATGAATTTTCTTCCATTCATTCTGTTGTTGAAGAGAAATCCAAATCGAATGCGAACTGGATCTTTGTGCTAAATTTGTCCAACTAGATACCTTTTCGGATTCACGTTAAAAAGTCACTTTTCCGTATGAAGTCAGTGAAGGAACTAGTTAACGTCTAAACGCAGGCTAAGTGAACGAACTGTATGGGACAATATGCGCAATGACGCAAATTCAATGTCCTCGGGTTTAATGTCCGTGAAAACGGAATGTAAAAAGTCTGTTTGTCATAGAAACGTACAATAAGCCCTGCGGGAAATACAAAACAATTCCGTCAGGAGGCAAAGATAGCAAGGCTTTGACGGAAGAAGCTGTCACATGCCACTTAAACAGTTCGGCTGTTAAAAGGTTAATCGGCCTTTTCAAGTGTTTAGACAAAAGCATGGCGCCGCCAAACCAACATCACTAACGCAGGCTGAAGGCTGTACTACACTGCTTTCAATGCATCTAAAACTTCTTTTGTAGAGAAAAACTCACTGAAGCCATTGGAGAACGTTCCCTAAATAGCGACAAGAATGTTCCAAGCTGGAAGTAAGAGATTGTCGACTACACAGACCCTCTGAACTATATATGTGATCTTCAAAGAAAAATCGAAGAAAATGTTCAGCAACAACACAACTTTTTGTGAAGAAAACCAAACCGATTCTGAATTTTTGGCCACAAATCAGTTTTGTTCCCTGTTGAAGCAAGTGCAAACTGGAGACGACATCACATTTACGGAATTCCGAGCGGTTTGCGCTTTCATCTCGTCTGCAAACGCTTTCTTTTCTGTTCTAGCTATACTTAGTAACTGTGTGATCATTGCAGCTTTTTATCGATTTGTCTCACTGAGAACACCATCCAACCTGCTCTTGCTTGGTTTGTCGTTTTGTGACTTGTTCGTCGGCTTAGTTACTCAACCTTTGTTTGTGGCTGAAACAGCTTTAGTCGCCGCTAATTCAGGCGTAGCTTGCACACTCAAGGATTTCTATGTAATATTTCTGTTCACGTTTTCGTCCGCTTCTGTGCTTCACGTCTGTGTATCAAGTATCGAGCGTTCCATTGCCATATTTTATCCTTTCAAACATCAGTTCTTTGTAACGAAGAGGAATGCTATGGTAGCTCTGACGGGATTTTGGATTACATGGGCGTTGTTAACCATTTTCACTCGACGGGAGCATGGAGGAGGCCTCATAGGCTACTCGCGCATGGCGTTTGTTATTTTCAGCGCTTTGGTGGTGCTTGTGATGAACGTCAGGCTATTTGTAGAAGCTCGGACCCATTCCAGACAGATTCAAGACTCTTCCGTTCAATCGTGCTCAACGTCGCAAGAAGAAATCAGCGAGAGATCAAGACGTGTCAGGGAAAAAGCCTCCCGTGACAATAAAGCCGCCAAAACAACTTTCCTTGTCATTGGTATTATGATTTTTTGTAATTTGCCGCTCATAGCAACATTCACTGCACGCAAGTTTTACAATGTGCGTGGAAGAGTGGCGACTCTGCTTTGGTTTGCTGCAAACACTATTGTTCTGTTGCCTGCCACACTGAATCCCGTAACTTACTTTTGGCGCAAAAGAGACTTTAGGATTTGCGTAAAGAGAATGTTTGGTTGGCAAAATGCCGTTGGAATTCAGCAGTAGCTAACAACGGTGTAACTCAAAACTGAAGAACATAATTTTGGTCATGTTTAGGCACCAGTAAGTGCTGAACTCAAACAGAACAAGGCGTTATCTGACTTTAGATCAGCTTTATTCCTTTTCTCGCGCGGTAATTTGCCGATATCCTCGGATAATAATAGTAGTAGTAGTAATAATAATAATAATAATAATAATAATAATAATAATAATAATAATAATAATAATAATAATAATAATAATAATAATTATAATAATAATAATAACTTTATTATTGTGTCAAAGAGATGTAGCTGAGGGGAGAAGTCCCCTCTACTAATGGTGGACACCTAACTTATGACCTATGTTAACTTAGCTAAAAAAAACTACAAATATATTAGAAATCACACGCCTCCCTGAAGATATATGACAAAAAATGTCTCAGATGAAGGTAAGTTATTACTGGATCATTAGATAATGCATTTAAAGAGTTTTCATTGGCTCAGGATCATGTTATATGGGACATTGTCATGCTCTTTAAATATGTTAAGCGTGCGCGTCATTTTTGGGGGAGTTTTCTTTCTTTAATTTTCTGTTCCCGGAATAATTTGATTGCGTTTTTAATAAGACAATTGTAGAATATGAGATGGCCACAACCAACGTGCGCTCGTGGAATAATTATCAGATTAGAAGATTTGAAAAGCCAACAAGTAGTATATTTTAGCCCGGCGATTGAATTCGTGTATATTATAACAAAATCTAAGAAAGGCAGGCATAGTATAGATATAGTAATAACACATTGAATTTACTTGTAAAAATAATCCAATTTTACTTTAATGTCATCATAATATTTTTTTTTTGCATGGATAACTAACTACTAACTGATCGAGCGGGGCCTTTTATGAGTTCTTGTAAAGACCGAACGTTCGACGTTGACAACATGACTTGTAAAAGTCCTGTGCAGTACCAACTTGCTCGTAATTTACCGCTGTGAAATCTCTGCCCTCCTGAAATTGTAGCTCATCAGGGAAAATGAGTGCTCCTCGTCACCCACCGTTTTCAGCCTCTACAATTTCCAGAAAAAGCCAAGTTTTGAAAATTAGTTTTTGCTTTGATTTTGCAATCAGTAAACGCCCGTTGGCATTACGGTAGAATAATGCCCTAGAAATGGCCAATCAAAGTGCTTGTTTTATCGACTGCAAACCAGAAATAAAAGTAGATAAACCAATTTAAGTAAGTACAAAAAAGTAAATAAATAACACAAAAAGTAACACACACACACGCAAAATAAAATCAAAGTCTGGTCCCGGCAGAGATATGATTTATGACCAAAATTAATGCCTGACACCACATTAATTCTATGCAGTATTCTTTTTTTGAAAATAGAAGAAAAACGTGGGCCCGGTCGTTATTCCTGCTGTAAAATCCCAAGGAAAACTGAAACGATGTAAAAGGTTGAACAAACCTAACTAAACGTTTGAAAGATTGCTTAGTTCTTCCTTCAGTATTAAACATTTCATCGTAAAAATATAAAGCGAAACTCTTACCTTGTGCAGATTCGACAAGTAGCTAGTTATAAAGAAACAGCGTTTCGTGATCGGAATGGTTAGTGTGTCGGGAGATTTGGGGAGAACTGGCCCGGGCTATTCAAGGTAGATTCTGCTATCCACCGGATAAATCGCTATCCCGAGGATAGTGTGATTTGTTTTATTAACAGTTATCCACTGGATAGCGATTTATCTCCGAGAAAACAAGTTATAGAAAGAAAAAAAGGAAAATAAAAATACAACAATTTGGGGGAGCAGGGATGGCGCAGTGGTGAGAGCGCGCGCCTCCCACCAATGTGGCCCGGGTTCGATTCCCGGACCCGGCGTCATATGTGGGTTGAGTTTGTTGTTGGTTCTCTACTCTGCTCCGAGGGTTTTTCTCCGGGTTCTCCGGTTTTCCTCCCTCCACAAAAATCAACACTTCTTTATTCTAATTCGATCTGGAAACAGTGGATGAAGAGCCACTTCGTGGAAATGCCATTGCAAATTCCCATTTATTATTATTATCATTATCATTATTATTGTTATTGTTATTGTTATAACAATAATATTTTAAATATTTCATATTCTTGAATCTGTAAATAGTCTTTTTTTAACCTATGAATAAAGTTTATTATTGTTATTGTTATTGTTATTATTATTATTATTATTATTATTATTATTATTATTATCATTATTATTATTATTATTATTATTATTGTTATTATTATTATAATTATAAAAAATGCTGTATCACAATACCATTATCATTTCTAGACTAAATAGGATATTATGCATGCAGAGGGAAATATAACTCGATCAATTGTGAAAAAACTTTATGTCTGAGGATCTCCTGCTTGAATTGTAGAAAATGTGATGTTTTGTAAGTGTCTGGGGGGAGAGTTCCATATTTTGCTAACTACGTATAAAAAAGGGTGGAGACCGTAAGTGCCTGTTTTTGGGTTGGGAAGGGCCAAAATATGATTATCGCGCAGATTGTAGGATGAAGACCGTACAGTGAGGATAATTAGCAAAAAAGAGACTCTTATATGATGTAATCATGAAATTCTGTAGGTGTCTAATGATTAGAGAGTTTAAGTTAACATTGCTGAATAAAATGTCATATGGAGAGCTGTAATCCTCTACTATGAGCCTAAAGCCCTGTCCAAACGGGAAATGTTTGGTGACCAAACACCGTCAAACATTGTTTGGTGACCAAACATTTCACCGTTTGGCCACCTTGTTTGGTGCTGTTTGATCGTGTTTGGTTGTGTTTGATAAAATTTGAAAGCCATCAAACATTTGATCAAACAACTTCAAACATTTCTTTTGTTCTCATGTTTGATGGGCGATTTTTTGTTCGTTTGGACAGCCGTATCAAACATGTTTGGTGCACGCATGCGTACCACGCTTGCTTAGCGGCCTGTATCCATAGATACAGCCTCTTGTTTACGTACGTCGCCTGTCCAGTATTTTAAAGATCGCAAACGAAGAAGAAGCTTCGGTGAATGTTGCTGAAATTTAGGAGATTGAAACCAAAGAAACGCCGAGTCGTAAAGGAAAACAAAGTTAAGGAATGACAACGAAATCTATTGTAACAAAATTCATGCAGGTTCAACAAGCATCAGTATCTCGAGAAAATCGTCACAAGTTATTCGCATCATTTCGCGGTAACCTGGAGTATCTTCAATCATCAGTTTCTGTAGGAAATTGTTGTAGTACCCTTTCTCTTCTCTTTTTCTTGTCCAGCCCCTGGTCTTCCCTCGTCTATTTTCCCTTTTTCCATCCTCCTCTAATATGTCAAAAAGCATTATAGTCACTATCTCTTCTTTAATTTGAACCTTTGAATCGCAACGTGCAAAGTCGCACATTCCGCCATATTGGAATCTCACCGTTAAGTGAGCTACGATGTGTAAATTGTGGCCCATAGTTCTTTGCTTGTCGAGTTTAACCTATGTTTGATCAAACATGTTTGAACCGTTTGGCCACCCAATTCAACATCAGCATGTTTGGTCACCAAACAATGTTTGATGATGTTTGGTCGTCAAACATTTCTCGTTTGGACAGGCCTTAAGAATACGCTTGTTCAGATTGTCTACCTTGTCAGTATTGCGCGCACCACAGAATGCCAAACAGAAGAACAGTAGTAAAAATACGGTAAAATAAAGGCTTTATAACGCTTCAATAGTGTCTCTTTGACAATAAGTTTCCGAAATCTAAGCAATACGTTAAATTGATTATTTATTTTCTTACAGATAACTGGTACGTGTTTATCAAAAGAGAACTTATTATCTATTGTCATCCCAAATATATCTATTGAGCTTTTTACTGAGAAACAAAAATTGTGCTCAGTTTTCCCCAGGATTAAAGCTTTGTGCTTTGTCTGGTTAACAATCGTCATAGTTTTTATACCACTGATTTGCGACGTTACCTTCTTGACAGATACACTCTTCCAGTACGTTTGGGTTCAGGTTAGACGAGTAAATCTGATGGTCGTCTGCATACGCGTTTTAGCATATTTTATATGACAAAACTAGTCATTAATGAAAATATTAAAAAACATTGGTCCTAAAACGCTTCCTTGAAGAACACCTCTTCTGGTGTCCGTCCAGTTGGAGAAGGTATCTCCAATCTTTACTCGCTGCTGTCTTCCCGACAGTAGTCTTAAAGTAGCGCAAAACCTTCTTCACCGACTCCTTATGCTTTGAGTTTTCCCAAGAGTAAGTCATAGTGGAATGACATCAAAAGCTTTACAAAAGTCTATAGAGACTACTGCAATCAGTTCCCCTTATCACGCATGCGCCTCCAGTCCTCTGTCAACCGCAATAATGCAGTCTCACAACTGTAGAACTTCCTATCAGAACTAATAAAGATTTTATTTAGCACAGGTAATACTGTGACAGGCCTGTAATTTGCTTTATTGAATTCGTCATCTTTTTAAAACGGAGGTGTGATCTGTCCCATTTTCCAGGCACTGGGGTAGCAAGTTTGCTCAATGGAGGTGTTCAAAATACTAGTGATAGGTTTAGCTATGACAGCTGCCGATTCCTTCACAAGCCTTGCAGGTAGCATATCGTGGCCGCACGATTTATGGACATTCGCGTCTAAGAGTGTTCTTTCTACTTGCGCTTGATTAATGTGTTCAAAATTAAAACAAAGCGCTGCATCTGTTGCCCTGTTCTACTCATGAAGAGCTCTAATGCTTGGGTGGTTTTCAAAGTGCCGACCATAATCTGTTTCTTTCATCAGCGGAACACTGTTAGCAAGTTGAATAAAGTGCGCAATGAAAAGTTCGCGATTTCCCTTTTGTCCTTTATAACAACATCGTATACTTGAATATGTATTTGAAGTATTTTCTAATTGCATACTTGAATATAGCCTTAGCTTATCTTCGATATGTGAATAAAGTTCACTTACAATTAACAAATAAAGAAGCCTAAGCCGTGTATTACTTACAGGTTAACGCACTCAGCGAGGGCGGCCTCGTACGGTATTGAAAATTTCGAGTTCATTGTCAGTGAACGAGTGCAGGTAAATCCCGATAATTCACGAGCAATAAGTGAGTTTACAGCAAACAAAAATCGTCAAAGTTTGAGTCAGCCGAAGCCATGGTGTGATGACAGTGGTGTATTGAATTTACACCACGGCTATTACACCACGATAATGACGTCAAGGCGGTTGTTTCGTCACAACCCAGTGTCACGTCGTACAAATCAACCAATCAGAAAATCAGAATTCGTACAGTGTATGAAATTTGAATAATAAACTCTGATAAAACATGGGTTTTTGACCAATCAGAGCGCGCGTAGCGTCCTATCTATATTTTAACTTTACTTAAGATAGGCGCAATTATAGATTGTTTTAATAGGTAAGCCGCTTTTCGCAATATTTTTGGCAAGGTAATAACTTTATTATATATAAAAATTCTAAGCCTGGGATAATGCATTTCTATCGGCTTTCTGAATGGTTCACTTAATTGTATTGATCTCATTTGGGCAATGACGTCAGCTCAGATCAGCTCTTGGTAATAGAAGCGAACATATCCCAGATGAAACTTTCAGGTTTTTCGTTTCAAACAAACAAAAGCTACTTATGAAAAAACCAGCAGTGAACAAAACACAAGAAAAACACAACCGAAACCTGGCTCCGCGGAGTGCGCTTTTACAGTTGCCGTATTACTAGGAAATTGCTGAAAAATTTGTATCTGTCCAGAAAAAAGACCGACTGCTAACTGCGCTACCTAGTGCGCGACTTCAACGCAAGAACGTGTCCTCTGTAAAGTTTAATGAAACTGCGCTAACATCAGAATGGCGGCATCTCGCTACCCACTAAGCTTATGTTACTGAACGGCTGAAAAACTGGTTGCTATCTGCAGAAAATGATACTAAACATGTATGTAAATAACCACGTAGACCAATTCCTTCGATATTCGTTTATTGTCGTGATTGAATGCAAAATTCAGCTATCATAATTAAATATACAGGAAATTCGAGAATCAGTCAATCAAAAACGTCACTGTACAAACAAAACGCAATACATGGGTGTCGAGTTCAGTACTTATGCTAGCCTGCTCGCAGGCGGTTGAATGGTCGAGAAAACCGGAATTCGTAATGAGGTCGCCATCTTGGATTCGCGCGGCTAGGGCTGGGCCGAGTTGAGGGTTGACAAAGCGAGCGAGGGGAGGGGGGCGGGGAGAAGGAAGAAAAACCGCCTGCCCGAAAACCAGCTCCCCTTGAGTAGCAGCCCACCGACCATGGCACTTCCGCCCACGTGCCATGCATTGTTAATTGACCAATAAAAATCAATGACCTGTGACAAGTTATCAATCACTTTGAAAGCGTGAAATTCAAACCAAACTCACGTGCGGCTCGTAGTGAGTTGTTCCAAATTCTCGGAAAGGATTTGCAAGGCTTGTGGAAGAAATCTCAGAAGAACTCACAGCTTCTACAAACAAATTAAAACACTGGAGTCAGAGTTAAGTTCTAATTCGAAAGACTCCGAAATAATCTTCGGTCGAGCACGTTCGACAATATAATCTTCGGTCGAGCACGTTCGACAACTGTGAAATCACTCCTTGGAGCTCTGAGATTTGCAATATTTCAAGCGGCGACGGGGAAGACCTCTTTGTGGACGAGCTGCTTGTATATTAGGAATGGAAAGCTAGATACGAAATGGAGGAGCAGGAAAACGAAAAGCAGGACAGAAAACTCGAGGACTGCTTTGGATGGTAAATTCATTACCTAAACACAAGGTTCCCACGAGTGTTTAATTAGCCCGTTTACGGTTGTCGTTAGCGAGAATGTATTTTGTCACTTGTATGATTGTTCCATTAAACCGAGTTTGTATTTTACTTTCTGGAAAACTTCATGTTTATAAGAGCGAAGTACTACGCGTCGCAGTTTTCGAGACGTGATGACCTCCAAAACACTGGCTTCGATCCGGCGATTGAAAATCGCAGAATTGTTTGGATCTTTGTATTAGAAGCTGCGGGAAGCAAGGCAGAAGGAAGCATTTCATACAATTACCGATTTCACATTGTTACACGTTTTAAGTCGTAACTCCAAATAAACGATGTAGTCGCAGTGAAATTTGTCCGATAAGCGAACAGGATGTGTTCCGTAAGCGGTTTGCAGATAATATTACAAGGTCATATTTTCGACACTATTGCACATAATTTTTGTCGAACTGCTGCTGCCTTCCAAACCTTCGAAAAACTCTGCGAGTGTAACAATTTTGCTATCATGTAATTTTAAAGGAATAGCCTTCGACTTTTATCTGAATGGAAAGAGAAATAAATGTTGGTTGGCGGCGTATAGTTGCGACTTATTTACATATCAGTAAGCTTAACATCGGTCGTGTAATTGATCGTAGGACTTTGCCGATATGTTATAAATACTGTGGGATTGGAAGATATAGGTTGTCGTTAGTATCTCTACACATTGCTGGTTGGCTTTAGGCAGAAAATTTTGAAAATAGAGTTAGAAAACCTGCGGAACAACTTCCAATAAGAGTTCTTCAATGGTTCTCACAGAGTTAGCTCGCTTGTTCGATAATTCGACAAAATCAACCATGTTTACATTTTTATCGTACTATTGACCATTAAATTGTACAGTATATCTTCCCTTAAATCTGGGATATTGCTACATTTACAGCCGCACAACACTCCTTTCTCTTGTCGCCAAGAAATCAAAAGCACTTTGAATCGCTCGATCGACATTCGCACTAACCATTTTGCTTATGGTGACAAGAGCGGTATATGAATATTGAATCTTGTGTTGATTGACAGTATGTCTGCCGACCAATCAGAAGACAGCGTCCACCGGCGGACGCCGCGAAATTGTGCTACTCAAGGGGAGCTGGTTTTCGGGCAGGCGGTTTTTCTTCCTTCTCCCCGCCCCCCTCCCCTCGCTCGCTTTGTCAACCCTCAACTCGGCCCAGCCCTAGCCGCGCGAATCCAAGATGGCGACCTCATTACGAATTCCGGTTTTCTCGACCATTCAACCGCCTGCGAGCAGGCTATACTTATGCAATAAGAGCGTAATATTACGCAAACAGTTTCTTACACTCCCCAAAGTTTAGTCATGGCGTGAGAAACTTTCAAAACAAAGCGAGAAAATATCAATAAAAGTCGAATTCAGCTAATGTTATTGTCTCTGCGATTGATTTCCCCTACAACAGCTGCAATGCGCCGGGGTCGCTGATTATCATTCACTCTCGCCTCGGGTCGAGAGAGTTCACGTTCCGTGATTTGTCGTGAGCATGCTTGTACTTCGATTGGAATTAAATGCTGGATAACTCTCCGTAAATACACCGGCCGATTGGTGTTGTTTGCAACCTTGACGACCGCAGCTCGTGCCTTTCCGTCGGCACCGTAAATGAGTTCCTCGACTTTAGCAAGTTTCCAGTAAATTCGGCTCGTCGAATCGTTCTTCAGCACAACTAAATCTCCTACTGAAACACTTTCTTTGTTATCCCTTGATTGAGGTTGTCTTCGTTCCCGCAAGCTAGTCAGGTATTCCCTTCGCCACTGATTGGTCAACTGTTGCAAGAGGTTCTTGTGATGACGCAGCCTTCGGGTTAAAGACTGATACGTGCTCATAATCTCTTGATGAGATGCATTAGGATTAGTAGAGATGCGTCGTCCGTAAATTAGATCCGAAGGTGTCAGTGGGCATGAATTAGAATCCTTGTCGTCGTAAACATACGTAATAGGCCTTGAGTTTATCACGCTTTCAATCTCAACCAGTACAGTGTTTAGTTCGTCGAAATTCAACGTAGATCGTCCTAAGACTTTCTTCAGAGGTCGTTTAATACTTTGAACTAATCGTTCCCAATAGCCTCCCCACCATGGAGCCCGTTCGATGATGAAATTCCACACGATTCGTTTGTTTGTAAGAAAACGCCACACTTCCTCTGCTCTTGTAATCTTGCGAATTTCCTTACAAGACGATTTGAAAGTTTTGGCGTTATCTGAATTCAACGTCGCTGGTAGCCCTCGTCGACTCGCAAATCGTCTGAAGGCTAATAGGAATGCTTGAACGTTGAGACCTCGAGTCAATTCCAAGTGAACTGCTCGCGTCGACGCACATGTGAATAGGCATACATATACCTTGCTCGATTCGCTTGTTCCCTCGGTGATACTCTTTTCGGCAATAAACAACGGTCCAGCGAAGTCTAGGCCAACATGAGTAAAAGGTGGGTCTTCAGAAACTCTTTCGCTTGGAAGGTCTGACGATGGCTGAGATCTGTAGGGCGTGCCTTCATATCGGCGACAGATAACACATTTCCTGATAATTTGTTTAACAGCTTCGCGCCCGCGTAAAATCCAAAATCGCTCTCTTGATGTTACAAGAGTGTCTCGAATTCCACTGTGCTTGGTTAATTCGTGCACGTCCTTGATGACAAGCCGGACAAACTGGTGCTTTGCTGGTAACAGAATTGGATTGCGAGAGTTCGATGGCAGGTTGGAATTGTTAAGTCGTCCCTTGCATTTGATTATTCCGTTATCCAAGAACAATCCAAATTGAGATACGTAATTCGGTGGCGTGACTTTGATTTTGCTGTTGCGGAGAAATTTAATTTCTTCAGCGAATGACGAGGCTTGCAAGGCTTTAATCCACAATTCTTCGGCTTCATTCAAATCTAGGGCTTTGAGATCCTTTCTCAGACCTTTCTCTCTTCGTGCTTTGTTCTTCACATTGCGAACAAATGTTAACACGAGCGCTGTCACACGAAGTAGTTTCGTGAGGTCATTAAATCGGTTTACTTCGATCACTTGATCAATTCTCTTCTCTGGTGGAGCGGTCGAAGTGTTAACTAGCGAGTGTGTGACAGATGGTGGGTTTTTTACGGCTTCTTGTAAGACCACTTCATTTTCAGAAAGGGTCAGCTCACTTGCGGGCCATTGTGACTCTGGTTTGTAAAGAAAATTCGGGCCGTTCCACCAAATTGAATCAGTAGACAGTTCCTTAGCGCTTACACCCCGTGACGGTAAGTCCGCAGGGTTCTGTTTTCCAGGGCAATGTCGCCAGTCGTTCTTTGAGGTTAATTTACGAATTTCATCCACGCGATGCTGAACATACTGCTTCCAAGGCCTCTCGTTTCGTATCCAACATAAAGTCGTCATGGAATCTGTCCAGCAAACGGTCTTCATATTATTCTTGTTTAATTGGAGGTTGGTTACGAGTCGAGAGAGAATAAGAGCTCCCAACAGTTCTAGGCGAGGTATTGTTTGCCTTTTTAGGGGCGCGACTCTTGCCTTCGAGGCCACTAACCGAACATCGACCCGGCCATCCTCATAGAGTGATCGTAGGTAAACTACTCCTGCATACGCACGGCTTGAGGCGTCGCTAAATCCATGTAGCTCAAACTGCACTGGACTTGAGCTGAAATAACAGCGGGGTATTCTGACATTGCCCAAGAACTTCAGTTCGTCTAATAGTGAATTCCACTTCTGGAGTAGGTTTTCATCAAGTTCGCTGTCCCAGTTCACCTTCCCGAGACATAGTTCTTGAAAGAAAATCTTCGCTTCGATTGTACATGGAGTTAGAAATCCAATGGGGTCGAATATTTTCGCTGAGAACTTCAGAACAGAGCGTTTTGTGGCCGGAAGCGATTTACCATAATCATACAAATCGGAAAAGTTAAAGAAGAACTCGTCTGCGATAGTGTCCCAATTCATTCCGAGAACCTTGACCACCGTGTCACTCTTTAATTCTGAGTTTCCGAGTGTTGTGGATGACTTCGCGTACGATTCGTCATCTTCTGCTGTAGTACCGTTGTCAGTAGGCCTTTGTTCTTGTGAACTCTCGGAGACTTGAATAGACTTCAACAAGGTCGGAGAATTCGAATTCCATTTCCTGAGGTTAAATCCACCACTAGCCATGATTTTCTTCGATTTCTGATAAACAGTGAAAGCTCTTTCGTCATTATCTTCGCCAGTGAGAAGATCATCCACGTACAGAGACTTGCTCAACAATTCAAACATCTCTGGTTCACTTTGCTTGAAGAGGTTCAGGTGATGCGCGATAGTCTCGCCCAAAATAGAAGGTGACGGTCTCAGACCAAAAACAAGGCGATTAAACCTGTATTCGACGATTTCTGGCTTGTCGACGAGAGGATCCTTCAACCAAAGGAAACGCAACATATCTCTGTCTTCCGGCTTGATTCCTACCATAAGGAACGCTTTCTCGATGTCTGCGGTTAGGGCGACGGAATTCCAGCGAAAATTTGTCAGCATTTCGAATATGAGGGGGATGTGGTTCTCTCCCACTTCTAGACAATCATTGAGAGATCGTTCGTCCTTACAGTTCTTTGCCGATCCATCGTAAACAACTCGAACCTTCGTTGTTTCTCGATCTCTTCTAACGACCGCATGATGTGGAGAGTAATGAATTCCTTTCGAGGCGACTTCATTGTTACGATTGGTTTCCTTGAAGTCTTCATCCTTTGATGCCGGCAAAATTTCAACAATTCCGTTCTTTCGTTGTTCCTGAATAATGTTGTCGTACTCTTTCAGCAACTTCGGCTCCTTCTTCAATTTCGAGTGCAGTGATCGCAGTCTTGTAGCACACATTCCATAGTTGTTAGACTGAGGAAAACAGCCCTCCTTCCACGGCAGTCCGACTTCGTAATGCTGACCATTGAACTCGATGTTCGTTTTTCGCTCGACTAATTCATCTTCTCCTTCGGGGTCTACTATTCCTAGACTTTCAACTTCCCAGAATCTTTTCAACATGTCTACCATTTCGTCGCTTTCTCTGTGTTCGTTGAGAAATGTTTCGCCTGATATGACCAAATTTGAGACAACGTAAACATTCGTTTCGCTGTGCGAGGTTTGAGTCGGCCCGGAGAGAAGCCATCCGAATTTGCTTTTCACCGCTGTGGGACCAGAGTCTCCCCGTATTGATTCACCAGTAATAAAATCCCAGTAGAAGTCGGATCCAATGAGAACATCCACTGAATCTTGAGGCTCGGAGTAATCAGCCAGTCTCAGCCCGTGTAGGTGAGGGTAGCTGGACACATTGATTCGTGACGGGAGAGGTGCGCAGATAGTGGGGAAACTCAACGCTGAAATTTTGATCGGTTCGTCGTCGAGGTCGTTAAGCCACAGGGAAAGAACTTCGCACTTTTGCTTCCGAAAATTGTTCTCGCCAAATGTGTTTAGGTGAAGCGTTTCCGTCGTTGCGGATTCCAGTCCCAGCTTTGATTTGAGAGTGTCAGTAACATACGATCTCTGACTTCCGCTGTCAAACAAAATCTTTATTCTTGCCGTTTTAGAACCATCTTCATTTCGTGCGACTGCTGACGCGGTCTGTAGCAAGACTGTGTTTTTCGCTCCCGAACTAGCTGTTGTTGTCGTCTGTTGAGGTAGTGGCTCTTCCTTCGTTTGACCTGCGAGGGTCAAATTTTGTCGTTCTGTTTGAGATTTCTCGGCTTGAACTGATGTATTGTGATGTGGTTTAATTCGGCAGATCGATTGATGATGGTTGCCCTGGCAACGTCGGCACTTCTTCTTACATGCTGAGCCTTGATGACCTGTCTTCAAACACACAAAACATCGGCCATCTCTTTTTAGGATTTCAAAACGATCCTTCGGGTCACTTACGGTTTGACAAGAAGCTGAGAAATGGGCATTTCCACAATAGCTGCATTTTACTTGAATTCCATTTGCCGGAGGTCGTGTGCTATCTTGAGATAACAAGGTATTCGCGGTCGGCGTTTTCTGGTTATTTGAGCTGAATTTGTCAAAGTTCACGTTGGCCTTGACACCTTCACTTATCTCGCGTGCATCAACTTCATGTCGGATCACTTCTAAAAGGTCGGACATTTTCCATACTTCGTTCGCAGTATTTCTAGCGACTTGAACTCTAACTTCATGAGGTAGTTTCGACATGATTACGGGAACCAGTAAACTGCCATACTGGTCGGCGCTCACACCCAGTGATTCTAAACCTCGTATGTTAACGCTGAATTTGTCGTACACGAGTCGAAGTTGAGAGGCCTTATCGTTAACACATGCTGGAATTTTGAGCATTTCATCCATGTGGGTGGAGATAATATTCTGTATCCTCCCAAAACGCTTGTGAAGGATCTCTATGGCAGAATTGTAGTTTGCATCGGTCCTAGTCAGACCTTGAATCGCTCTAGCAGCCTGTCCCTCCAACAAGGCATGTAGGTGATTAAATTTGTCAATTAGGCTCAAATGTGGGTTTGAGTGTATCGCACTGTTGAAGCTGTCCCAAAAGTTCTGCCACTGAGTTACGTCCCCTCTAAATTTTGGCAGCACTAGCTTCGGTAACTTTGCCTTAGATGAATGGGACTGTATTGGATCTGCGTTTATGCTAAAGTTAGTGCCCATACCTGGATATCCTGATGGACTCGTGTTTCCCGCTTGTGATGTCGATGGGGCGTTTAACGATTGAATCTCCTCATAACCAGATGTACCCCATGGCAATTGAAAATGAACATTTCCAGCATTCAAAGTCGAAGATCCGGCAGTTGATGTAGATGATGGCTGAGAAACAGGGCACTTCTGATCGCTGGTATTAGTTGTTGATGGGACGGGCGAAACTCCCGCGTTAGTTTCCTTTGAGCTCGTTGCCTTTTGGATGACTCGCAATAGATCCTCCATTCGAGAATTGACCTCATCTGACTCCTCGATCTCTTTCTCGATCTCGTCCACCGCACAATTGTCCAATATTTCCTCGTCGAACGTTTTAACCAATTTCAATTTGTCGTTCAGGGAGTCGGAGATAATCTTTAGTCGCTGCTTGTCGACTGTTTCAGCCTTGAGAAGAGCCTCCGCCTCATTCGATAGTTTAGTCATAACACCTCTATTTCCAGCACGTTTCGCGCGAATACGCGCTAAGGTTTCGGACATATTGCACTTGTGATTTGGGTATCACTGCCCCACGTTGGGCGCCATGTAAATAACCACGTAGACCAATTCCTTCGATATTCGTTTATTGTCGTGATTGAATGCAAAATTCAGCTATCATAATTAAATATACAGGAAATTCGAGAATCAGTCAATCAAAAACGTCACTGTACAAACAAAACGCAATACATGGGTGTCGAGTTCAGTACTTATGCAATAAGAGCGTAATATTACGCAAACAGTTTCTTACAATGTACTAGCAGATGGCATAGTGCATGCCTAAAGCCATCACGAGAGTGGTAACTATTTGACTGACTTACTGGGGAGACGTCCGGAAAAAATGCAACGATTTCCAAAAAGATGACGACCCATTGGACCTCAAAAAGCGCCACTTCCTTGGAAGTGGCAAGGGTATTCAGCACCTGACTGGTTTCTGATGGTGAACAAAAAGCTATTTAGGAGTATTGGGTTAAATCAGAGGAAGGCTGCCAGGGACGTTATTAGAGATTTTGCTACAATTTTGCTATTAAAATCATACAAAAAGACCACTGATTGGATGCTGTCGCCAATAAAAAAAATGGTTCACACTTGAAATAAGCTACTCCACAAATCAAGGCAAACAACGAAAGTAGCAGCCGAATATCACTAGAATATCTACTAGACAACTACCGAATTGAATAACCACGAAAATGGCCGATATCTTCACCGACATCGGACGATAACCTACAAAAAAAGCCGAATGTCACTGACTGACTTACACTGCGATGGCATTATTTTGCTTCGTTTCTAAAGATATTGTAGCCCCAAAAAATTGCAAAACATGCATGACAAGAGACATTTATTACTATAGCAACATTCTTTTTTATATAAATCAAACCAATCGGTCACCAAAAACACCGTGGTCCTTAGGAAAGTGGTAAAGGGCGTTTTCTTTAACCGTGATTTTACTGCAATGTTTGGTGTGAAATCTGCAAAATTTCCATGTGGAACCGCATATCCAACAGCCATGATTAACTATAAATGTACCAGACTGGCTATTACTTATAAGGAAATCTTGATTGACCTCAATGTTTACGGAAGCTGTCATTCGAGTGTGGAAAAGTAATTGATTTTTCTTCACCATTGACTTTGTTTAAATAAATTCTTCAATCGACTGGGTGGTTTTAATATTGAAAGAGATATTGACTTTCAAAAACTGCAAATTTCTGGATGGCAAAAGCTCTAATGAGTCCAAATATGATTGATGAACTGCTAAGTTTTAAACCCGCTCCACACAAAAAGTATTAAATACATTGGTCCCGAATTTAATGCGACTCTTAGTTGTGTCATAGTTTAATTTTTCAGAGGATTAAATTTTTGTAGTTTGATCAGAAAGTATAGCCCTTATGCTGATGACTTCTAACTTCTAATGACTTCTAACGCTATTAGCTTCTTTTAGCAGATTAAGCTCTCGTATGTGCTACATCCAGCCACTGACATATGGTTTCCGTTAGAACTTTTACTGTTGTTAGTTTGGATTTTAGGCTAGGATAATGATTTAAGGATATAATTGTAGAATTCAACTTCAATTTCAAACAAAGCTCTCTCAAGTTCTATCAGTCTCGAGACTTTCCAAACTGAATTGAACGCAAGCCGTACGGATTTGAACGCAAGTTTACGTACTGGAAAACGGCGAGTGCGTCCCGGCCTACGGTATTCCGCTGGACCACTGGGAAATTGTGTCAGGACGATATGTTTTTGTAGACAGTATCCCCGCTTGATACCTCGAGGGCGACGGTCTTCTTATTGGGTTTGAATGGTATCCTGTTGTCAACGAACTTCTCACAGGAAGCACTCCTGGTGTCAACAGCTCTTGAAAAGATGTTGATGCCGACAGTGTTTCAATTGGACCAGCAAGGGGTAATGATATCCGCAGTTGTTGAGAGGACGCTACTTCGGGTCGGGGTGGAAATGCGGACGGTTCTGGAAGCAACACTGATTTCCAAGGCTCCGCTGGAAGGGTTGATATTTCGTCTGTTCTGGAATAGATACTGCCATCGACGATTTTCCCGCAGCCGATGATTAGCCGCGCTGGAATCCGTGCTTATGATGCTTGGTCTGGAAGGGATGCTGGTGGCGTTGGTCGCCCCACTATGCCTGGTTAAGGATCCTTGATGGTTTGCAACAATCGGGTTTCCATTTACACCGTTGCTTCCACATCTGAATCCGATCCGCCTTAACATCTTTTTAACACTTTTTCGAAAGGCCTGTTTACGGATGGAATAGATGATTGGGTTAGCCATAGAACTGACGAGGTAAATTGCATTAGTGATCTTGACTGCCATAATTGGAATATCCTTTATGAAGTGACGGCAACTATTTACGACCCAGAGGGGGATATAAAACGCCAGAAAAGCACCAACCACAATGCTCACATCAACAGCTGCTTTTCTATCAAAAATTTTTCTGGCCGTTGCCTCATTCCGCCCTTTATTTTGGCTCAGTGTTTTCTGCATTTCTAGATCAGCTTGTTGTACTCTTCTTGCTGTTTTGAAAACAGACCAGTTCACGTACGAGATAAAGAGGAAAGGTAAGACGAGACCTAAAATGACATACAAGATCAATCTTTTCAAGTAAGCATCGCTCTTGATCGACCATCCTTGTTCACAAACGAACAACATTGGATTGTAGACGTAGGTTCCCCAACCAAAAAATGGACCCATGCAGAATAGAATTGGAATGATCCACAGCAGTGCCAGATACGTCCCTTTCCGCAGACTCATAGTGCCATTGTATGTAAAGGGCTCTTTTACGATTGCTCTGTATCGCTCATACGACACAGCAACCAGGTGAAGAACTGTGTTAAGGTAGAAATACCTGGCGAAGAAAGCCAGTAGAAGGCACATTGTTTCACCGTACAGCCATTTCTCTTGAATTATGCAGTCAAGATTGTATGTGTTAGTAAGAATCAGACCGAGTATATCCGACATTGCCAGGCTTACCAACAGAATATAACACATAATATGTAATCGTCTCTCCACAGAAACCGTCACAACCACCATAAGATTTCCCGAAAGGCCAATCACGTCCACAATGGCGCGGAAAGCAACAATGAGCTGAGTAACGACCATGTCTGTTCCTAGGAAAAATTGCTTCGTGCAGCAAGTAATACGTACCACCACGTATTCTGAACATCAGTGGTGTTATACAGCGGGAATTATAGCTTCCCTAAATTTATTACTGCCGAAGATAAGTCTTTAACAAGCAGTTTTGAAAGCGCTTTGTTTGGAAATGAGAAATGGGAGTAATAAACAAAGAGGTACTTGATCGATTTGCATTATAATCTACATTTACGTGTGAACGTCGATAATTTCGGATGCCTCATATTTCGAAACAATGAACTGAGAAAAGCATTCGTTGAGTAAATATTAAACGAAAAAGTCATCGCCGTGAAAAGAAATATCGCGATTTTTCGATAAATATCGCGGAATATCATGAACGATCGGCGGTGCAAATAGTCATCAGTTGTGAGGGTTATTTTATTGAAGAAAGTTTTGAGCGCCCGAGGATGGCAAAAAGCGACAACATCGCAAATAAAAGACAGTTGTCTTCATGAATTAGAGTTCGAAAAACGTTCTAGCAGGTAATAATTTTTGTTTAACCCCACATGCATCTCTGGTTACAGACGATATTGCTCAAGGAATTTTCAGGAACTAGGCAACATGTAAAGGAAAATAAAAAAATGTTTTTTTGTTTTCCTTTGGGAAGCAGCCTGGTACGAACATATGCTAACAATGATAATTATGTTGTAGATTATCGAGTGTAAAGAAAAACTGCCATTTTGGCACTTAACCTAAATGGCCAAAAGGGAGACTACACCCTCTTGAAATAAAGTGTCATTAATTCATTCATCGATAGAGTATAAATTATGAAAATGAGACTCAGAAGAAAATGGTGCAAATCACTAAGTAATGTATCGAGGATATATTTTCTTTTCATTAAAAGGTGGCAAGAAACACAGTTTATCCTCGTTAAATTATAATAGTTCTTCTTGCATGTGATCGTCCGGGTCAGAGTAGTTTTGAAACGAGCTGTTGTTGGTGACATCAACAGAGTCAAATGAAATAACTCAATATTAGGAAGTTAAAGTAAACCACATCGCGATCGACATTGAACGGGAACAGTGGAGTTTTCCCGGTATTCAACCGAAGGGTTTCGGGACTTTTGAATCCGAAAATTGTTTAATTCCTTAGAAGTGAATCATCCAACCGAAAGTTCTGGAAAATCAAATGCAACGAAATGGTGGTAAATTGATTTTTTTTTCGAAAATTAGGGTACACTTCGCGATGTACTTCCCTTTTCCGGCAATTCTGGAAGATACTGTTCCATTAGGTTCGATTTCCTCCGCGAGCTTAGTGTTCCATTCGCCCCTGGAAGTTTCGAGGGATTCCGATCGCGGTTTCAGGTCGAATGCAACGTGACCGGGACTTCACTGAACAAAAGGGTACAATGACTGTGCACTGACGTGCGCACTTTATAATTCTTGGTGCATTTCTTTGCCGTCCTATACAAAACAATTGGCTCCACACTGGAGCTTGTAAGTATATTTAATGTTTTTAAACTCTGAACCTACTTTAAGTGCAAGGGGGTAAAATGTACTTATGGAAATGTTCGTATTTCAAAGAAGCCGAATTGCGCCGCCAAGTACTCAAGAACACACCTGACGAGTCTAACTTAAAGTCGAGGGTCGCGAGGATACTATTTTTTACTAAATGGCACGGTTTGTTTCCGAGGGTTTTTTTCACTCTTCGCGGTAGGCTCTATTCCCGCCGCTCAGTTGAGTCCGGGCTTCATGTTCAATCTTCCTCGATTTGGTTAAATGTCAGCTAACATGATCACGCTTCAATTCGTATCACAAACGTCATTGCTACAGCGGGAAAGATCAATTATGTTAGTCTGCTCAATTCAGGATCAAAGGTGGAGGATCGAGGAGTGGGGATCGGGGATCGGGGATCAGTCATTTATAAATAGTTAAATACATAATGAATAAATATCAAAGATAACAATTACTAAGACTTCTTGCAATGTAATATAAAACTTATACGTCTTATACCGTGTATTTATTAATCTTCTGGTTATTTTCACGCGCTCAACCGATCGGGGAATTAGAAACGCGCAGCGTCACAATGAACGCTGAAAACTGACAGCTACCGTCGCTTGCAGAACTACCTGTCCACACGCGTGACAAAAACATGTTCTGCTGGCCAATGAAAATTCAGAGTTTTGACAATTAAACCTTACCCGCCCGCTTGGGAACGTTTTGGCGCCATCGTGAAGGCTGGTTTTCACTACCGCATAAGCATAAGCATAAGCCGACATACGCAGAACATCCACAGCGGTCAAATGAGCGCGCATGCTTAAGCCACGCGCGCGCGATAGAGCGCGCGTGGGAATAGATTGCACCATTTCTATAGAAACAAGCAAGCGCCAAAAATGGCGGCAGATTTAAATTTCGCGGTATGTGCTTCATTTCGCGAGGATAAGGCGAAAACAAAACAGCTAAGGTTTTTACCTTAAACACAGCTCTAAAAGGGGCGTCTCTTTTATATATCTTTTTCAACAAAGAAACTATCTCTGCAACAATAGTGAATTTTCTTGTCGAATTTACGAGTTCGTAGCGAAACATGAAGACTTGTGTTTTTATCGCGATAGTTGTCGTTGGTCTCTCTGGGGGCAGATTTTAGGATCAGAAAGGCTGTTGCCTAAGCAGTAAAACTCGGGAAAAGAACGTTTTTAGGGCCAGAATGATTGAACTTAGTACCGATATGGCTCGAGTGGCGGAGGTTGACCGTGGAAATTTTGTGGGATGAAGAGGGAAAGTGACCGGAAGTGCGTAAATCACGCGCGTGTTCACGCGAGTGCCCAGTCGTTTGACCGCTGTGAACGCAGAACATAGTTAATAGCAGTAGCATCTTGATAATTAGCACCTTTTATTAGGGAAATTTCGAACAAAAGGTGCTAATTATCAACATCTTACTGCGTCTGCGTATGTCGGCTTATTCTTATGCTTATGCGCTAGTGAAAACCAGCCTTAAACACTTGAAGTGAATCAAGGTCAGTAACTCTCTCCCGCTGGTAGTTCAGGAACTGGGGAGAGGGAAAAACGACGGATACCTCTGCGCGAAGATTATTGCGCTTTACGATACGTTTACTATCCAGGCGTACAGAAATAAGGACAGTCGGTAAGCATTAACGTTTCATTTCAGTTTTTTTGTTATGGTCGTTTTTACTTCGACTGTAAATTAACGACAAAGGAATAAAGTTTATTACTGATGCCAGTCTTGCGTTCCTTTGTTTATGTTACCCAACCACTATTTACCCAACTGTCCGCCAAGAAACGATAAGGAGAAGGCTGACAATGCAGCAGTACGTGCTGCAATATTTTCAGTTTAAAACTCACTCAGGTTTACAAAACCCAAGTTGTCCTTGTAAATAAGTCGTCTGAGCAGATCGCATCTAGCATACCTGTTTTATCTTTGGCAGGACAAAATTTACGCATGCTCGATAGAGGATATTACACGGTGGCGAGAAGATATGAATTTTATGTTCGAGTGGCAAAGAACAATATCTCACGAGTGAGCGAAGCGAACGAGTGAGATATTGTTCTTGCCACTCGAACATAAAATTGATATCTTCGAGCCAACGTGTAATGTTCTTTTTATTATATGGAGAAACCAATTCAACAAAAGCAAAAGGCGGGAATCGTGACGTCATTGAACGATACGACACTCACAAAGGTGACATACGGAAAATACGCCACTCGGGTCCCGTATGAAGTGGCGTATGGAATCTACGAGTGGTTTAGTTCCCCGTTAAACACTCTCCTCCATATAGTAATTAACAATTATTCCATGAGTGCGCGTTGGATATGAGAGGATAGATAGCGG
>JAHPZR010007316.1:0-5000 GCA_019787425.1 Platygyra sinensis | reverse complement strand
TTGATGCTTGTCAGTGGGTTTAGTGTAAAGGTCGGTTTCTATGAGACCATCCTTAGGTGAGACCATCACATCAAGGAATGGAATATTAGTGAGGGAATGCGAACAAGTGAATTTAATGGTGGGATGTAGGTTATTGAGATAATCGACAAATACTTTCAGTTTATCTGAACCTTCGGTCCAAATAACGAAAATATCGTCCAGAAATCTGAGCCATGTATGAGGTAGATAAGGTGCGTTAGTGAGCGCGTCATGTTCGAATTTGGCAAGAAAAAGGTTGGCAAATGAAGGAGCCATTTTGGTGCCCATAGCAGTACCGTGTTTTTGTAGGTAGTGTTTGTTGTTAAATGTGAAATTGTTCATGTTGAGGATGATCCGTATGAGGTCACAAAGAGTTTCCGTGGGGATGTGCTTATCGTTGCGTTTGCGAAGGAAAAAGCGGCAAGCCTCAATACCTTCACTGTGAGGGATGTTGGTATAAAGAGAAGTGACGTCAAGCGTGACAAGTATGGCATTATCGGGAAGTACTGTGTTGATAGTGTTCAAGTTGGCAAGTTTGTTAAGGAAATCAGTAGTGTCTTTAACGTAAGACGGAACAGTACAAACTAATGGTTTTAGGTAGTAGTCAACAAACTGAGAGATACGTTCTGTGGGGTGGTTGTTAGAAGAAACTGTGGGTCGTCCAGGATTGTTAACTTTATGGATTTTGGGGAGTATGTAAAAACGTCCATGTCTGGGGTTGTTTTGTACAAGGTACTGTTTTGTTTTCTGGTCAATAAGTTTATCGTTGAACATGCGTTTAACGTATTCAGCAACTCTTTTTTGTATCATGGCAGTCTTGTCCTTTTCTTGTTCTTCATAGAAGGTTGGGTTATTCAGTTGCCGGTTACATTCGTTTATGTACCAGGATCTGTCCATTATCACAGTCGCCGATCCTTTATCGGCCGACTTGATGATAATGTCGCGTCTTTGTTTAAGTTGACGTAATGCGTCACGTTCTGTTTTAGGGAGATTGTCACACACGCGGTTGGGTTTGGAGGTCAACAAGTCACGTTTTACAGCATTTAGAAAAGCGTTAAGTGCATCGTCTCTGTTAGTCGGGGGTGTCCAAAGACTTTTAGGGTGGAAGGGGTTAGGTTCGTCGCTGGATACGTCATCATGAAAAAATTCTGTAATGCGTAAACGACGGGCGAATTCGTCAACGTCTACATTAACTTCAGACCAGTTGATTTGTCGTGGAGTAGGGCAAAAAGTAAGACCTCTTGCTAGAAGTTGCGTTTCGTCGTGCGTGAGTGTGACGTTAGATAAGTTAATAACGGAAGATGGGTCGAGAGGTGTGTTAGTGTTAGGAGTGGGTAGTCGTTTAGTATTTTTTCGTCGCCCACGTGATCGTGTGTTATCGTGGTTTTGAAGAGAGGATAGCGTCGGGTGGTTTGTTGAATGTATTTGCGACTGATTGTGAGTGGAGTGATTCGGGTTAGTAGGGTTATACTGGCGTGTAAAATGGTTTTTACGGAGTCGACGATTAAAAAGTACTGATTCTAAAGAATGGGCCATAGAGGCTAACTTATCATTATAATAATTAAAAGATTCTTCACTACTGTTCTTACGTAAGAGTTCCTTTTTGATAACACGTTCCTTTTGAAGTGCTTGTATGGTCCTGCGGCATTCTTGGGTTACTAATTTCAGATAGTTTCTTCCACAGATGTATTGATTTTGTTGCCATACTACTAAGGAAAAAAATCGAAATAAAAATAAAGAAAGGAAAAAAAATCGAAGCATTTTCAGGCTCCACGAGCGAAGCTCGCCTACTAACTGCAGTTTCCATGGGGTTTACGATTTCTTCGTCTTCGGAAGACAACGTGGCGTCCGCCATTTCGCTGCCCCAGCCTCGTTCCCAGGGCTTTTCCTTTCTCTTGGGGGGGGGGGGGGGGGGTTAGGGCGTGGGCCGGGCGGCCCTCAAGAGAAGGGAAAAGCCTTGGGAACGAGGTTGAGGCTAACCCCCTTCTTGTAATTAATTACCACGTCCACAACTCCACATGATACCCACTCAAAGGGTAAAAATATGAGTTTTACTAGAAAGATGTTTAGAATTTTAATTTGTTTATTTAACAAAAAAAAAAGGGGGTTATGCAGCATTAATTTGGTTCATAATAGGTTAAAAAGCCCAAAAGTTACCAAAAAAGTGTTAGTTTTCCAATAAGTTGCCAGAAGTTGCTCTCTGACAAGTTGCTGAAAAGTTGCCTAGCAGAATCTGGATAGGCCTATAGCTCGGCACACACATGGTTCCCATATTGCCTTAACTCTCGCCATTAGATTGTTATGAGTGGATTACCTTTATGTTTAGGATAAAATCTGAGAATTTTATTCTTAATTAAAACAGGACCAGTGGCATAACTGTTGTCATGGCATCAGCACGACAGGTGTCAGTTTGCTTATTCTGTGATGTACAGTCCTGATGCCAAGTGTTGTACTGTTTTATTGAAATCACCTTTGACGTCATCACGTTACTCACAAAAACGTAAATATCTCGAAAACGAAAAAAGATATTCTAAAAAAACGCCATTCTTCTATACTTTGAAAGGCCTTTCAAATAAGCAGCAATTATCTTTTACTTCATAGGCACTTTAGTAGTATAGTAGTTGGGGGTCCCAGCGCTTTTTTCCCAACGCAGTTTTCAGAAATTTTACCAGGACAGTTTTCAGAAATTTTACCAGCACAGATTTCAAAACAAAAATCCAACACAAAAATCCAGCACAGATTTCAACACAAAAATCCAGCACTGATTTCAAAAATAAAATCCAAAAATAATATAGTTCAAATTATAAATAATAAAATCTGAACCAAAACCTAAACCAATACTTGAACCTTTGCTTTTATCAAAAATATATAAATATTTATTTTCTTTTATTATAATATAGAATCATATGTCTGATAAAATTATTCTCGAATCTAGCAAATCGCATAAAATTTTGAAGCAAATTCATAAAATTAATGCTGTTACATACAGCATATCTAACATATGGAAGTGCCCTATTTGTGATAATGGATATTTCAATTTGGAAGGTAAAGAAAGACATTTGAAAACATTTACACATTCCCTCAATTTTAGTTACTTAGAAGAATTATTGGGAATGAAAGATTCAATTGAACAACGTAAAGACAAAACTGGCCTATTTTATATACGTAGAATTGAACATATTCATGGTGATTTGAGACCAATATATGATGAGGATTATGAGAATGTGACTGATGAAATCACAAAAGTCAATGAATCAATTAGAAATAAGTTTCCACATGTTTGGGATGCTATTAATGATAATTCAGGTGATATTGTGGGGAATTAAACAATAAATATTATAAAAATGTAAATTAAATATGTATGAAACTGTTGGAATTATTTTTGAAAAGAAAGAAAAATTATGAAACGTTTAAATGTCCATTTTGTGATAAAAGAATTAAGAAATTGATGAATGTATTGAAACATATGGATAAATGTATTGAAACATATGGATAAATGTATTGAAACATATAGATAAAAAAACATTGTTGAAATTTTTGTAGTTATATCCTGTTGACGATCTTGTCTTTTACAACAATTGGATTGTTGAGTCTCAATATCTCACGTTCGAAAGAAGTGTGATCAAAATTACAATTATGTGAATCAGTGTATCTATGTTTTATGCAGAACTGACCACCACATCTACAATTGAATGTGATAATTATGTATTTTTTACAAAAGTGACATCTGTTGTTTTTATTCATATATATTATGTTATATATTATGTTATATATTATGATTTCCATAAGCATAACTGGTTATACCATCATCTTTCAGGAATCTCTTATCATCAAAACAGCTTAGAGATACTTTGTTTATTTCGAAACTTTGTAATTTATGGTTTTCACTTCTGATTGTTTTCATTTTGTGATACAATTATTCTTTATTAATTAATGTATCTTTGTAATTCTCATGAGTTATATTATTCTTGATTACATTTTTCTTTATTCCTTTTGCGGTCTTTCCACCTTTTTGGTTATCTTTGATGTAGCTATACATCTTTGATTTCAAACCAACAAATTCAGTGATTGGAACTCCAGCTGCTTCATCTTTGAACTTACCAATTACCTTTTTATTTGTTTTGTTGAAATATGGAGAGTCTTCTGGATAATCGCTATTATCAAATTTATCTTTATCATTCCAGAAGTCTTTGTACACATCTTCAGCTTCAATTTCATATGTCAAGCTATCTGTATCTGTGAATAGTAACTTAGCTTTTTCTCCATACTTTTCTTTAATGTAATTATAATGGAAATCATACATCAAAGTTTTACTAAGATCTAATATGCACATACCGACATAAGCAGGTCTATTGAGAGTCAGTGTTTCTTTTATCTTATGAACTGCAACAAGATTCTCATTGAATATCTTACTACTGACATAAGTTGGCTTACTGGTATATTTCAATAGTTTCTTCTCATCAGTTACCAATCTTACATCAACTCTTTTTCTTATATTTTCCATAGTTTTACCGAATACACTATTATTCATTAACTTGAAGAAATCTTTTTCAAAAGCATTTTTAGCATTCTTTCGTTTTTCTGTATTGAAATCAATGTATTGCTTCAACCAAGGAGATTGATTGAATTCAAGAACTCTGTGAACTTTAGTAACCTTCAAACCAAGATCAATATATAATTGAAGGTTTCTGTAATGAAGAACATACTTTTCTTTCTTACCCAAAGTTGGGATCAATTTACTAACCAATCCAGTTGATATATTGTATTTATCAGCAATGTTTTTGCAATAATCAGACAACATATCATTGCTTACTTTAACCTTTTCAGGTGCAAGTGGATAGTCATTATGAAGATTATGTAGTTCTTCAGGGTATTCTAAGTCTACTTCCAATATAATACCTTTCTTGTTGTCTTCTTTGTACTTAGCAAGATTTGTAATTTTATCAATTTGTTTTTGTGTCATCCATCTGAATCCACCAGTT
>JAHPZR010007313.1:12500-54698 GCA_019787425.1 Platygyra sinensis | reverse complement strand
TTGCTACTGAGCGTATATTTAGCGTACGAAGATAAGAATTACACCACGATTAGATACATCACCGCACTTAAGAAAAATGGTAAAATCAAGCCAGAGTATGGAGAATTACTAAAATTGTAATCACTTAAACAGGACAATGTCAACGCCATTTTCAAGAAGCGGGCCAAGTGGCGTAGCGAAAAGCAAAATTTCTCAGAATTCTGACTTATTCGGAGAACCTCTTGTATTTTTCTGAAAAGTATTAAGATGGATCCCTGAAACCATGAAATAAAATTTATTGGCATTCTACTGTGTGAAGAGTTACGATCGTAATAAAATGACACAAATTCGCCATTTGGCGATCCAACGCTGTGTGGAGCCACCTGAGCAAAGGATTGGTTTTAGCTTATATTTTCTGATTGTTGTAGCTCAAATATCAGTTTAAATTGATACATATAGCATTAGAAATGAGCTGATAACACAATAATAGCATTCGATGTAAAACTTACCTATACAAGTCTGTAAATTATCCATTGAACGTGAAATCGATGTGTTTGAATAGCCGCAGGAACTCACGACTCGTACTGACTTTGCCGCCTGAAAACCCGCCGTAAAAGAAAACGAAAATGCCGAGCTTTTCCTTGATTATGCAGTCATCAATTCATTGATATTTTTCCCAAGTGCAAAGTTCTGTCTCTGAAGAGAAATCAATCATTTTATCGAGCTTGGACTCATCAATCACCGTAAAATTGGTGAAATATTATTTTGTTTTGATTTGTAACACCGCTGACCAATATTGCAGTCACTACACGAGCAATGAAAGGCGGATAGGATGGGTGTAAAGAGGGTCTCACAGTTATTTTTATAGTTTTTCTTATTTTTTCATCAGGCTAGTGTCGGTCCACAAGCAGTAAACTTTTATCAGTCTCTGTCGTCTGACAGACATCATCAGTACAATTCTGCCTATATAGAGACTAACACAACGTAGTAATCAACAGTGGCTTCTATTAAACACAAGCTCCTCGAACTGAAATGCACATCTGCAAGTTCGCTATAATAAGGTACCAGCGGAAGCGTAGGCATCTGGTAAACCTATAATTACATCGTCAATATGACCTAATTACAAGGAATCAAGACGTAACGGTTATTCAGGCCCATCAAAACACGGACATTTCTGCACAAAAGCAGCCAAGTGTTCCACCAAATCTTTTCTTCTATCCTTTGATTTAAATGAAATGTCAAAGTTTTTCAGGATGGCTTTCAACATGACAACACTAAACTTATATGTATAGGAAATCGTATGAACGGGAGTGCATTTCGTGATATATGGGCACGAGTGATGTTTTTCATGTTCTCAAAATTGCACGAGCCGCAGGCGAGTGCAATTTGAGAACTTGAAAAACATCACGAGTGACCATATATCACGAAATGCACGAGCGATTATACGATTTTTTATTTATAATATTCTCAACAAAATTATAAAAAAAATCAAGAAAACGCGACCGTCACGCTTCTATGGACACGCAACTCTGAAGTGGCTTCCAAACTGCTCACATGTTTTATTTCAACCAATCAATTACAACCTAGTGACAGGTAAACCAAGCGTGAATTTTCAGGTAATAAACTTCAGAAACTTTATGAACTGAACAAGTTTTTATATCAAGAGCATGAAAAATCAGTTAAGAGATGGCAAATTTGTAATTGTTCCGTAATGAGTTACCTGGAACAGACAGTTAATGCTGATCTGAACTTTTGGGTGAACCGCCTGTCCTTGAATGACCCTAAACGTGACTTGACAGTTGTGGAAATTGTTTACCGTAAAAGCATGATGGCTGCTTGCTTGCTGGATCTGTTCGGTACTGGTTGGAAAAAAAAACCACACTGAAAATCCTAGGAAACTGTTTGATGTTGTTGTCTGTGGAGTTCTGCTGATGTGTGATAACTGCCGATGCTCCCTTTCAATGCCTTCATTGTAGTCGTTCGGCGACTTTTCAATTGCGTGGCCGATCACCTGAATAATAGACTGCCTCTAAACGTTTGCCGCCGTCAGTTGCTTTCCATTACATTGTCGTTTGTGCGCGGTAATGGAACATTAAGTTTTTGATTGATGAGTCCAAGCTCGATAAAATGATTGATTTCTCTTCAGAGATAGAACTTTGCACTTGGGAAAAATATCAATGAATTGATGACTGTATAATCAAGGAAAGTCTCGGCATTTTCGTTTTCTTTTACAGCGGGTTTTCAGGCGGCAAAGTCAGTACGAGTCGTGAGTTCCTGCAGCTATTCAAACACATCGATTTCACGTTCGATGGATAATTTACAGACTTGTATAGGTAAGTTTTACATCGAATGCTATTATTGTGTTATCAGCTCATTTCTAATGCTATATGTATCAATTTAAACTGATATTTGAGCTACAACAATCAGAAAATATAAGCTAAAACCAATCCTTTGCTCAGGTGGCTCCACACGGCGTTGGATCGCCAAATGGCGAATTTGTGTCATTTTATTACGCTCGTAACTCTTCACACAGTAGAGTGCCAATAAATTTTATTTCATGGTTTCAGGGATCCATCTTAATACTTTTCAGAAAAATACAAGAGGTTCTCCGAATAATTCAGAATTCTGAGAAATTTCGCTTTACGCTACGCCACTTGGCCCGCTTCTTGAAAATGGCGTTGACATTATTCTGTTTAAGTGTTTACAATTTTAGTAATTCTCCATACTCTGGCTTGATTTTACCATTCTTCTTAAGTGCGGTGATGTATCTAATTGTGGTGTAATTCTTATCTTCGTACGCTAAATATACGCTCGGTAGCAAGCATCCGAAAGATGGCTAATTTCGGCTTCGTGAAGGGCCCAATTTGAGGGTTTCGGGT
Organism: Platygyra sinensis; assembly: GCA_019787425.1. NCBI lineage: Eukaryota > Metazoa > Cnidaria > Anthozoa > Scleractinia > Merulinidae > Platygyra > Platygyra sinensis. The sequence goes on along the minus strand of JAHPZR010007313.1, from coordinate 51,840 downwards.
ATCGATCACTATCTCCTCAAAATCTCGACTATTATCGAGAATAAAAACCAAAGAAATGTATTTTCTTTTACCTTATATCAACCTTGTTTCGTGGAGAAATTTTGAAGGAAATCGAAATTTTGATCCAAATTAAGTGGTCGATTCTTAGGCGGACAGCCTCTTAAGATTTCAGGTCTATCGAACAATAAACAGGGCTAAAATAAACTTATCAATGTCTGATATCAACGTCTGATAACGAATACTGAAAAAAAACAATAATGAAAAACTCTTGTTGACCTCCTTGGAGGCATTCATACGCATAAAAGCGAGAAAACTAATGAAACAAAGAGAAAAAATAGCAGCGGATAATGTACTCAGTTTGAGCAAAAACATAGCGAATGTAAGCCCAGTAATCAAGATAGACGTTACATAACTAGACCTAAGGTTATGACAATTAAGCTTACGTTTATCCTCACTCTGATGAAAGCCACTTTCGCAGTCCAACATAGCATCTTGTCCATCTTTGTTGTCGTTTCCTAGAGTTTGAATACGACGCACCTTGTCTTTATCAGTAAATGTTCTTTTTTCGTCTGTAGCAACATTCTGTCTACGTTCATTCTTTTCATTGAGAACTCATTTGATTTCTGGTATGATTCTGGTAAGACCTTCGCTAAATCCGCTAAATCATTTTATTTTTTTGCTATTTTGAGTTCGCGGAACGACCCGTTTCGAAATATATGCTCATTACACACGCCATCTTTTTGAGTGGATCTACCGCGAACGGTGTGTGGGTCTGTATGTTTGACCGTAGAAATTAAGATATTCGACGGTTGAGCCTTTACTGACTTTATGACGGTATTCGCCATTGCATGTGACTGAGTTTTGTGGAGAAATGCAGGGTAAATTTAAAGTCGGCCTCGCCCGACTAATAACAGTTTCAGAAAACTTCTAGGAATAACATGGATAGTCTGAACGATAATGCAACATTTTAGGAATTACGTTACGATAATAAGTCATTTTGAGGGTTGTAAAGCCCTTAAATAGAATAAAACCTTGAAATGATCGTGTTCTAGGTAGAAAACACTTGAGGCAAGAACAAATCAAAACCGAGTGAGGATCGATAAGGATGGCAACGATTAACAAGGACTTCAAATCATGAACTTGAAAAAGCTAGGCTACCTTTTTCAAGATAACGCAAACCATATGACGTAGCTCCTTTAAAGAAAGTCAGGTCTTTGAGCTTTCGTACGTAAGATTCTCATTAACTTTGATAAGATGAAAGAAATAATAACTGTCTGATGAAATGATGCCTACCTCTCGATTGCTTTCTTCCATGGTGGCATGCACTTCACAAAATCCTCTGTGAAAGTCGCTCAGCAAAACAACTTTCAGAGGGGCCTGGGCTCCATATGTTTCGCAAACTTTATTTTGGCTTGTAGCCCAACATTTCTTGTTTCATTTAACATATTTTAGTTTCCACTTTTATTTCCTTTTTTTTCTTTTTATTATCTTGTAACCGATTTAATTCTATTTCGACACCAGTCCTACTCACTAGTGAGTCACGTGAGATATGTGCGAGTAGCCCGAGCGATCAGTTGCGTGCCTAATTCCAGAGTGGTCAGTCGCGTTTTTTGATGTTCATTGATTATGGCGAATAGCAATGAGCAAACCCTTTCCATTGAGGCAGAGGACGCCCTCTTAAACGATGACCAAGATCCTAGGGAGAAGACCCCAACAACTGTCCACCAGGATCCCATGTTCGGTATGCTTCAGAACATCAACAAAACCCTCGGAGCAATGGCAGACTCGATCCTCAACATGAACCAGTCGCTCAAGCGGCTTCATCCCAGCAACACAGATGATCGACTCGACCCTAAATGGCGAAAATACAGTTCCAAAGACGAAATGAGTACTTCTGGTGGTTCAGATGAAGATGGAGATGACTCGGACGCAGGAACTTCAGGCCCTTTGTGGCACGGAAGGCGATAACACTTCCAAAGATAAACCACGTGCTCACTCGAGCAAGCGACGGCGGCAATGACCCATTGTTGTCGGAAATCGCAGAAGATTTTCTCAATGCAGACGAATCAGGTCCGGCTGCTGAGAAACAATTGGCCGACTTTATTAACAACCTGTGGTCTAAGAAATTGCCAGACTCAAAAGTAAAGGATAAGTCGGCGAAATATTTACGCCCGGCGAACTGCGAGACTCTCGCAACACCGCAGAGTAAATCCTGAAATCTGGGATAAACTGAGCCACTCAGTAAAACAACAGGACCTCAGGTCAAGCACAATCCAAAAAACGGTTGGAACTGCTGGCGCTGTACTGTGCAAATCCATTGCGATGCTGCTAGAAATGAAGAATTCGAAGCAGCCGAAGTCAGACTCTGACATTCAGAAACTTGTAAAATTGAACACAGATGCGGTCGCTCTTCTAGGCACGCACATGTCGACCTGTCCCACCGCCGCAGGGAGTTGATCAAACCACATCTAAATAAAGATTATGCAGGCCTATGTGCTTCACACGTTCCAGTAACAGCTCTGCTGTTTGGAAACGACCTGCAAACCCAGCTCAATAATATACGAGCATCCAACAGGGTAAGCACCACAGCAGTTGGGAGTCGCCACAAAAACGCAAAGGGACACCCTTTACGAAACTACCAAAAATCTGACCGGCGAAGCAAGCCTTTTTTATCGAAAGGTCGTCAGTGGAACTCGAAGCCACCCCAAAAACCGTTCTTCCGATCGCAGGACCAGGGGAAGAAGCAGCAGTGATTTCCGCTGACACACTTGATAACTTAGAGGTAAATAATCTTTTGTTGTTTGGGACCCATATGAAACATTATTTTGCTAAAAAGGTGCAAAGCTTCAAGGGTGGCCAACTGGCACATTTCCTTGATGAATGGATGAAAATAACTTCTGACTCAGAAGTCCTGAATTGTGTGAAGGGTCAGTTTATTGATCTTTCCACACAGCCCACAAAGAACTTGGGCCCGAAAAGGAAAACATTCAACATCAGTGACTCACTGGTTATAGAAGCTGAAATTCAAAAATTGCTTGACAAAGGTGTCATTGTACCTACCCAACATGAAAGCGGGGAATATATTTCGCCAATTTTTGTGGCAAATAAAAAACATGGATCATATCGAATGATCTTAAATTTGAAACGCTTTAACCAGCATGTTGAATACCAACATTTCAAAATGGACTCAGTCTGGACAGCAATTAGGCTCATTACCCCAAATTGCTACATGGCGTCAATTGATTTGAAGGACGCTTATTATTCGGTCCCTATTGCTAAGCCACACCAAAAGTATCTCAAATTTGAATGGAACAACATGTTATATAAGTTTACATGTTTCCCCAACGGTCTGGCTTTCTGCCCCAGAAAATTTACCAAGCTAATGAAACTAGTATTTGCCACCCTGCGACAGCTTGGTCACTTGTCTTCAGGTTATATAGATGACTCTTGGTTAATGGGGCCAGTCAGGGATGATTGTGCACAAAAATGTTGTTGACACAGTCAAACTATTGGATACCTTGGGCTTTGTAGTACACCCTGAAAAGTCAGTGTTCATCCCAACTCAAAAGCTGGCATTTCTGGGATTCATTTTAGACTCAGTTTCCATGCTAGTTTACCTTACCCCTGAGAAGGCTCTTAAGCTAAAACAGGCAGCTACTGACCTGTTTAACTGCAAAAACCCTACTATTAGAGAAGTAGCCAAGGTCCTGGGGCTTATAGTGTCAAGTTTTCCTGGCGTAGCCTATGGACCCCTCCACTACCGCCATTTAGAACAAGACAAAACCACAGCTCTTAAAACTAGAAAATGGGACTTTGATGCCAAAATGTGTCTATCCAGCCAAGCAAGGGAAGAGCTTATGTGGTGGATTGACTCCATTGAGTCTGCATCTAACCCGATAACTCGAGGAGACGTAGATATTACCATTACTTCGGATGCCTCAAAACAGGGTTGGGGTGCAGCAACCAGTGATTCTTCAACTGGGGGACTATGGACAGCTGAGGAGGCTACAGAGCACATAAATTTTCTTGAAATGTTGGCTGTGTTGTTTGCCTTAAAATCATTTCGTACCTTGACTTCTGGCAAACATGTCAAGGTTATGGTTGATAATACAACCACGGAATCTACCATCAACCAGATGGGTACAAGTCACTCCCCTAAACTAAATAGGCTGACTAAAGATATATGGGACTGGTGTATTGAGCAACATATATGGCTTACTATGGCTCGTATACCAGGGTGTGAAAATGTTGAGGCAGACAAAGAGTCGCGTACATTTAGGAGGTGTACAGAATGGTGCTTAAAGAAAACTCTTTTCACAAAAGCTTGTGCCAAGCTCAGTGTTACCCCAAACATTGACCTATTTGCCTCCAGGATCAATTACCAGATCACACCCTATGTCTCCTATCGAGCAGACCCAGCAGCTTTTGCGGTCAATGCTTTTCACATGTCATGGCAGCATTACTTATTTTATGCTTTTCCACCCTTTAGTCTGATACCAAGAGTTCTCCAGAAGATTCAAGAAGAGCAATCAACAGGGCTTCTGCTTGTGCCAAAATGGCCAACCCAGCCATGGTGGCCCAAGTTAATGCAGATGTTAATCCAAACTCCAATTCAACTCCCAAGGGAGAGAGACACTCTGTTCCTACCCAGCCAACCACAGGACTCCCACCCACTTCACAAGAAAATGTATCTGATTCTATGTCACTTGTCCGGAGATACCTCAATGGCAAAGGCCTTTCGACAACAGCTACCAAAGTCATGGAAGAATCCTGGAGGTCAGGCACTAGAAAGCAATATGCTACTTACCTTCAGAAATGGAGACGCTACTGTAGTTCAAGGGGCATTGATCCCATTTGTCCCTCTGTAGAGGATGGAATCAATTTTCTTGCTGAACTGTATGATTCTGGCATAGGATACAGTGCTATCAACACTGCAAGGAGTGCTGTCTCATCCATTATTACAAAGGAAAGAACTGTAACAATCCTATGTGTGGAAGTTTTCCAGCAGGAGCTGTCCATAAGCTTTACTTTCTGGGACAATGGGTTTCTTGTAGAATTTTCCAAAGGTTGTGGCATTTGACCAACCAGCATTGTCCATGATAGTAGATAAAGGAACCTTGCACACTTCAGCTGCAGATGTAGAAGCTGCCCTGGTGCTATGTCCTTTAAAGACCGAGGTATCTATTCCGGACTTTGCAAGAACAGTTTTCAGCCATCGAGAAATTGTGTCGGTTGAAACTGGCCGGTAAGGCTTTTGGAAACTCAGTAACAACTGGTCACTCCCTTTCCTAAGCTCACTTGTCCTTTTGACATATTCAGATAGGCAAACAATAGGACACAAACGGCTGTCTGGTGGGTAGGCTGTGAATGTTAAAGCTGACACATGCTTGCCTGGTCGAGAGGTCTTCAAAAGTTTGTGAATGGTGAACACACAGCTATCATGCTTCAATACCATACAACTGACAGATAGCAAATGCAGTGTCTGACATCTCTGCCCAGACAACAATGCTAAAAGCATTGTAGTTTTGTAGGTGAGATCCTTCAAAGTTAAATCCTGAGGTGGGTGAAGGCTTGACAAGTGCGTCAGGACAGTATTGACATCCCAAATGGTCTTGTATTTTGGTAAGGAAGGCTTCAATTCAAACACCCCTTTGAGGAATCGACACACCATGGGGTGGGCGCCAAAGGAGGAATTGTTAGGCAATGTAATAATGGATGAGACAGCACTCCTTGCAGTGTTGATAGCACTGTATCCTATGCCAGAATCATACAGTTCAGCAAGAAAATTGATTCCATCCTCTACAGAGGGACAAATGGGATCAATGCCCCTTGAACTACAGTAGCGTCTCCATTTCTGAAGGTAAGTAGCATATTGCTTTCTAGTGCCTGACCTCCAGGATTCTTCCATGACTTTGGTAGCTGTTGTCGAAAGGCCTTTGCCATTGAGGTATCTCCGGACAAGTGACATAGAATCAGATACATTTTCTTGTGAAGTGGGTGGGAGTCCTGTGGTTGGCTGGGTAGGAACAGAGTGTCTCTGTCCCTTGGGAGTTGAATTGGTGTTTGGATTAACATCTGCATGAACTTGGGCCACCATGGCTGGGTTGGCCATTTTGGCACAAGCAGGAGCCCTGTTGATTGCTCTTCTTGAATCTTCTGGAGAACTCTTGGTATCAGACTAAAGGGTGGAAAAGCATAAAATAAGTAATGCTGCCATGACATGTGAAAAGCATTGACCGCAAAAGCTGCTGGGTCTGCTCGATAGGAGACATAGGGTGTGATCTGGTAATTGATCCTGGAGGCAAATAGGTCAATGTTTGGGGTAACACTGAGCTTGGCACAAGCTTTTGTGAAAAGAGTTTTCTTTAAGCACCATTCTGTACACCTCCTAAATGTACGCGACTCTTTGTCTGCCTCAACATTTTCACACCCTGGTATACGAGCCATAGTAAGCCATATATGTTGCTCAATACACCAGTCCCATATATCTTTAGTCAGCCTATTTAGTTTAGGGGAGTGACTTGTACCCATCTGGTTGATGGTAGATTCCGTGGTTGTATTATCAACCATAACCTTGACATGTTTGCCAGAAGTCAAGGTACGAAATGATTTTAAGGCAAACAACACCGCCAACATTTCAAGAAAATTTATGTGCTCTGTAGCCTCCTCAGCTGTCCATAGTCCCCCAGTTGAAGAATCACTGGTTGCTGCACCCCAACCCTGTTTTGAGGCATCCGAAGTAATGGTAATATCTACGGCTCCTCGAGTTATCGGGTTAGATGCAGACTCAATGGAGTCAATCCACCACATAAGCTCTTCCCTTGCTTGGCTGGATAGACACATTTTGGCATCAAAGTCCCATTTTCTAGTTTTAAGAGCTGTGGTTTTGTCTTGTTCTAAATGGCGGTAGTGGAGGGGTCCATAGGCCTCGCCAGGAAAACTTGACACTATAAGCCCCAGGACCTTGGCTACTTCTCTAATAGTAGGGTTTTTGCAGTTAAACAGGTCAGTAGCTGCCTGTTTTGTAGCTTAAGAGCCTTCTCAGGGGTAAGGTAAACTAGCATGGAAACTGAGTCTAAAATGAATCCCAGAAATACCAGCTTTTGAGTTGGGATGAACACTGACTTTTCAGGGTGTACTACAAAGCCCAAGGTATCCAATAGTTTGACTGTGTCAACAACATTTTTTGCACAATGATCCCAGACTGTCCCCATTAACCAAGAGTCATCTATATAACCTGAAGACAAGTGACCAAGCTGTCGCAGGGTGGCAAATACTGGTTTCATTAGCTTGGTAAATTTTCTGGGGCAGAAAGCCAGACCATTGGGGAAACATGTAAACTTATATAACATGTTGTTCCATTCGAATTTGAGATACTTTTGGTGTGGCTTAGCAATAGGGACCAAATAATAAGCGTCCTTCAAATCAATTGACGCCATGTAGCAATTTGGGGTAATGAGCCTAATTGCTGTCCAGACTGAGTCCATTTTGAAATGTTGGTATTCAACATGCTGGTTAAAGCGTTTCAAATTTAAGATCATTCGATATGATCCATCTTTTTTATTTGCCACAAAAATTGGCGAAATATATTCCCCGCTTTCATGTTGGGTAGGTACAATGACACCTTTGTCAAGCAATTTTTGAATTTCAGCTTCTATAACCAGTGAGTCACTGGTGTTGAATGTTTTCCTTTTCAGGCCTAAGTTCTTTGTGGGCTGTGTGGAAAAATCAATAAACTGACCCTTCACACAATTAAGGACTTCTGAGTCAGAAGTTATTTTCATCCATTTATCAAGAAAATGTGCCAGTTGGCCAGCCTTGAAGCTTTGCACCTTTTTAGCAAAATAATGTTTCATATGGGTCTCAAACAACAAAAGATTATTTACCTCTAAGTTATCAAGTGTCTCAGTGGAAATCACTGCTGCTTCTTCCCCTGGTCCTGCGATCGGAAGAATGGTTTTTGGGGTGGCTTCGAGTTCCACTGATGACCTTTTGATAAAAAAGGCTTGCTTCGCCTGTCAGATTTTTGGTAGTTTCGTAAAGGGTGTCCCTTTGCGTTTTTGTGGCGACTCCCAACTGCTGTGGTGCTTACCCTGTTGGATGCCAGTATATTATTGAGCTGGGTTTGCAGGTCGTTTCCAAACAGCAGAGCTGTTACTGGAACGTGTGAAGCACATAGGCCTGCATAATCGTTATTTAGATGTGGTTTGATCAACTCCCTGCGGCGGTGGGACAGGTCGACACGTGCATGCCCTAGAAGAGCGACCGCATCTGTGTTCAATTTTACAAGTTTCTGAATGTCAGAGTCTGACTTCGGCTGCTTCGAATTCTTCATTTCTAGGAGCATCGCAATGGATTTGCACAGTACAGGGCCAGCAGTTCCAACCATTTTTTGGATTGTGCTTGACCTGAGGTCCTGTTGTTTTACTGAGTGGCTCAGTTTATCCCAGATTTCAGGATTTACTCGTGGTGTTGCGAGAGTCTCGCAGTTCGCCGGGCGTAAATATTTCGCCGACTTATCCTTTACTTTTGAGTCTGGCAATTCCTTAGACCACAGGTTGTTAATAAAGTCGGCCAATTGTTTCTCAGCAGCCGGACCTGATTCGTCTGCATTGAGAAAATCTTTTGCAATTTCCGACAACAATGGGTCATTGCCGCCGTTGCTTTGCTTGAGTCGAGTACGTGGTTTATCTTAGGAAGTGTTATCGCCTTCCGTGCCACAAAGGGCCCGAGTCATCTCCATCTTCATCTGAACCACCAGAAGTACTCATTTCGTCTTTGGAACTGTATTTTTGCCGTTTAGGGTCGAGTTGATCGTCTGTGTTGCTGGGATGAAGCCACTTGAGCGACTGGTTCATGTTGAGGATCGAGTCTGCCATTTCTCTGAGGGTTTTGTTGACGTTCTGAAGCATACCGAACATGGGATCCTGGTGGACAGTTGTTGGGGTCTTCTCCCTAGGATCTTGGTCATCATTTAAGAGGGCGTCCTCTGCCTCAATGGAAAGGGTTTGCTCATTGGTATTCGCCATAATCAACGAACATCAAAAAACGTGACTGACCGCTCTGGAATTACGCGCGCAACTGATCGCTTGGGCTACTTGCACATATCTCACGTGACTCACTAGTGAGTAGGACTGGTGTCGAAATAGAATTAAATTGGTTACAAGATAATAAAAAGAAAAAAAGGAAATAAAAGTGGAAAACTAAAATATGTTAAATGAAACAAGAAATGTTGGACTATAAGCCAAAATAAAGTTTGCGAAACATATGGAGCCCAGGCCCCTCTGAAAGTTGTTTTGCTGAGCGACTTTCACAGAGGATTTTTGTGAAGTGCATGCCACCATGGAAGAAAGCAATCGAGAGGTAGGCATCATTTCATCAGACAGTTATTATTTCTTTCATCTTATCAAAGTTAATGAGAAATCTTACGTACGAAAGCTCAAAGACCTGACTTTCTTTAAAGGAGCTACGTCATGGTTTGCGTATCTTGAAAAAGGTAGCCTAGCTTTTTCAAGTTCATGATTTGAAGTCCTTGTTAATCGTTGCCATCCTTATCAATCCTCACTCGGTTTTGATTTGTTCTTGCCTCAAGTGTTTTCTACCCTAGAACACGATCATTTCAAGGTTTTATTCTATTTAAGGGCTTTACAACCCTCAAAATGACTTATTATCGTAACGTAACTCCTAAAATGTTGCATTATCGTTCAGACTATCCATGTTATTCCTAGAAGTTTTCTGAAACTGTTATTTTAATTTGAAATACAAATGATTTGTTTCGTTTTTTCCACTGCAAAATATCGTATTAGGGGCATTGAAGGGTCTTTCCAAGCATTTGCGAGCATTGATCAATTTTCTTATGCGAGCAGCGAGTACTTCCGAACTTACAAATGACAAGCAGTGAGCGTTTCCTAATTTTTCTGCTACCTGGAATCTAAAATCTGGATTCTGGCTGACACCTTCAAAACAGGACAATAAGCACAAAGCTAGACAACATGTTAAGATCTCAGTTATTCCCAGCAGCTTACAGCCAATTATGCCTTCTTCAATAAGCCATTTGCTGCAAAATTACTTCAGTTAGCTTCACAAGAGTCAGTGGGTGGACACTTAACGAGATCGGAAGCTTTCTAAGGCCTTGTTTACAAGCAAGTAGGTTCCCTCTCAAAAGGGTTAAAGATAGCCCTCCTTTACAAGCGAAATGTTTCAGGTAGGGTTACCCTGCTACCTGGGACTGAACTCTGGCCGGTCAGTTGACGTCAAAAAACAAGGAATTCTTTTCCAGAAACATTCATGGCGCAAGCATGTTTCCCCAATGTTTCCCACTTTCCCGTAAGTGAAACGTTGTTTCCAGTGTCAGTTTTTGTTTCCAAGATGCAAATTATGCTGCATGGCAGGGAATTTTAACAAAAATCCGAGCATTCAAGCATGTCTTATTTTTGCGATCAATTCAAGTGAAGGCCAAATTTTGCGAGCACTTTCACATTGGATGGGACCATTTGATACCCCTTGTATTTCAAACTCTCTTCTTGTAATTTATTGAGTTTATATCTCCTGTGAGGAAATATGAACTCAATAAATTGAACTCCCTCCCAATGTGTGGCTTCATAGCTCAGTTGGTAGAGCATCGCACTGGTATCACAAGGCTAAAAGTCACATTTTAGTCACATTTAATTTATATTAAACAGTTAGATAATCCAAGGCCATATTTAAGTCATGTTTAATTACCAGAAACCTGACTTAAATTGACCACTTAATCATAGTCAGGTTTTAGTCTCCTCTAAACGTACATTAATTTTGTCAGAAGATTTAAATGCATTTAGGTAAACAGTAAATATGTTGTATATTTGTGATTTTGTTTAGGCTCAAAATGGGCATTTAAGTGAGTAAATTTAACTTTTAGTAATTGAAACCATAAAATCACTATATTACTGGACACTTCACTGGAAAGGTATGTTTGTGTTGTGTGAGCCAGTTAGGCCAAATGAGACACGCTGTGTGAAATGAGTAATTTCGTGGAATTTACGTGGCCGTGAAATTCCTCGACACTCGGCGTGTCCTAGATCAGAACGTGACGTTTCAAGAAACATGACGGGCGGAGAGTGCCATTTTCCTGATACATACGCTGTGGCATGTGAGGAAAAATCATGGCCTGGGTACGTCATGTGCGGTGTAATAAGCCAATTAATTTGACAGAGCTCATTTATCTTTAACCGAAACTAAAATTTTCTGACTTGCATCTGGTTTGGTCGATTCAGAATGTTCAAGTCAACAAGGTGCGAAGATCTACACTGAACTTACACCATTTTGTTAATGCCATCGAATGTATTCTGTTCAGAATCTTGCATGGAGGCATAAGTCTTAAAATTCATATCAGTCTTTACTATAGACACCATGTAGCTCTTTTCACTCACATTATGCGTCTTTACGATACTTTACAGATCGCGGAAAGGCATCTGCGCTTCCTTAATCCAGACTGTAATTGTAAGGAAAAAAAACAAGCAAACAACAAAAATAACAACAGCAATAACAAAATGCTAGCTGAATAGCATTTTTTATCACTTCGGAAAAGACTGGCTGAGGGATAACAAAATAGCTGTTTGGCACCAAAACAAGAACAGTATTTTATCACATAATTTTATAACACAACCAATCTGATCTTGGAATTACATTTTACAACAGTTAATAGTAACAAAACAAAGAAGGCGAAAGAAATTTTACCATTTGTTACTACGTACTTATATTATAAACCGGCTACACCGAATCTTAAAAAAAGATTCTCATGAAACACTGACATATCATTCAACAGCAACCTAGACTTGCACATATCTTTAACCATCCACCAATTGTATCTTACAGGAAGGAAAAATCACTGAAGGACGTTTTAGTATGCGCAAACGTTCCTTCGATCACGCCGCAATCATAAAAACTTGTAAACAAAGAAGCACTTTCAAAAGGTTTTTTTTCAAACCAGAAGAAATTTACATATGACCTTCTGCTAGCAACACGCTCAGCTTGCGTTCGCGCATCTCTTACCGCAACTCAACTGAGCAAACAAAAATAGCCCCTGATCATTTACTAACCGCTCCTTCGTTTTCACTTTGAACCTTTCAGTTGATCATTTATAGCGAATGTAGAAGCAGAGGAAAAAAAAACATCGCAGCGGGACATTCCTGACATCTCACCGACCTACGTGGAGGCGCAACTCACCAATTTCGCAAAGCTTGAGAGCGGAATGCCCTAGGATCAGTTGCATGGGAGGACTCGCACCGGGCCCAAACCCACTTAACGCTGCCGCGTATTTGATGCAAACCTTGAACTCTGGCCGATCTTTCAGCATGTTGGGTTCAATGTTGCAAAATCTATTTATTTAGACCAACTAGTGAATTTCCATCATAGTGGTTACCGCTGTTAATCCGAAAGCATCAGCACATGGGTAATTGTAAAGAGTGCCCTCAACGAAATTTACCAACCGATATTTTTTCAAGTCTGGTTGTCAGTAAAATTACGAAACACAAATCATATAAATTCGTTTTATGGAAAATTTCGTATACAATTAAGTGCTCAATGATCGTTTTTACGCAACGCATGTTTAGACTGGGGCAAAGACCATCATGTCAGTGGTTTCCCTCAAAATCTCCCTTTAATCTTTATGTATCGAGGTAAAACGTGTTCGTAAGCAGATCCAGGAATCGGCAGGATAATGTGTTTGAGCATTCATGAGACCAAAACGACCTGTCAGTAGTTGTTGTAATTGTGTTCGTTTTAGGCTCATAGCGTGTTAGAATGTCAGCGGCTTTGCCGCAGGAAGACTATACATGTAGCCGTACATGACGTACCTTATAAAGAATTCTTTGATTTTGCCGGTTTACCGCCAGATTCGAAAGGTGAGAAGATTCGTTCAAGGCGGTTTACCTTTTCGTTTTTGCGATCGGTTAGAACTTACCTTAGTTTTTGAGGCAAGAGATCTTAGTTCAGTAATTCAACAAACGGTAAGAAGTGGAATTTGAAGAAACTTAAGACGAAGGAAACTCTATTTAGCGTGGACTGCGTGTGACAATCAATCGAGCGAGTCTCCTTCGCTTTCATTTGGAAGGACTGGAAGGAATTCACATGGAATTCAGCAACGAACTGAATGTGGTGTCGTGCTACAAAGAACCATTTCAGACACCAGGAGATGGATAGTCTTCCTCTTTGGTGTATACCACATGCTATTATGACTTTGAACAACCCATCTGGAGCAGAAATCATGACTGCTGAAAACGTTAGCCACGTCCAGGTAAGCTGTAGCCCAAAGTTCATGCAAGCGAAATCAGCTTGATAATCTTGATGTCTTAATCTGCTTTCTACAACATACACTCAAAATCATTAAACGTTATTGAAATTATAGACATCCTCAGATCATTTTTAGTAAAGGAGATTACATAGAAAATGTGCTCTTAACATGCTTAAAGTACATTTTATAGCTCATTTTATCACAAGAAATGTTGTCTTGTCAGGGTCAGGACAACCTGCAAAAGAGAGCTTTTCATACAGTAACATACACAAATACTTACAATGCAGCCATGCATAATAGTAATAATACAGTAATGATGACACAATTTCTCCCGTGGTATCTCACAGGACTGGCAGTCATGAATAGATCAAGATATTTTATACAACTGTATGCATGAATAATCATGTGTAGTAAAGGCATTGTGGGCAAGTGTCAGTCAACATCATATTATTATTATTATTTAATATTTTGACCCACAAACCATCAACAACCAATCAATCGTCGGTCAACACTCAATCAACACTTGATTGACTTCTTGACTGACACTTGATCAGCATTCACTCGATAGCCAGCCAAGTTGACTCTTGACCGAGATGTCAATTGAGTATTGATTGATTATTGATTGACTGAGAGACATCCAAAATACTAATGAAGAGTCAATTGAGGGTATCAATCATGGGTGCCGATGAACTCCTGACTCCTAATTGTGTTTAGTATACATGATCCTGCATGAAAATACATACTAGATAAATCAATGGTTAAAAAAGTGAAATCTGTTTTGTCCAGGCCTCCCACTCCACCAGAGCTTAGTAGATGTTTATAATGGTGCTTCCAATTGTTCTTATGGCATTTCATCAATTCACATTCTTGAAACAAGTTTAGCTAAACTACATAATTCTCTTGTGCTTTTGCTTATGACACTTTTATTTCAACTTTGAATTACGTAAAGAAGCTGGATTAGAAAAAAAATGTTATTCTTACTTATGCTTATACCTCTACACATGTACATGCAGGGTTCGACACTAACTTTGAGGTAAGTGGCCCCATTGGGCAGCTACTATTCAAGTTTAGTTGCCCCTCCAAAAATGTGTTTGTCCTGTTTTTAAAAAGTAGTTGTCCAATGAGATTTAAGATAAAAATTGCTTACAGTAATGGAGTATGATCATTTTCATTTTAACCCTTTCACTCCCAAGGGTTTCCCTTTGATGAGTAAAATCTATTGGCGTTAGACAGAGTAAAATCTATTGGCATTAGACGGAGTAAAATCTATTAAGGCACTCTTGGGAGTGAGAGGGTTAAGGGAGATATTTTTTAAATTGAAATTCTGGGCATTGTTGTTGGTCTCCTTTGTCCCACCGGTGTTGCAGGGCATGAGCACCATTGTGCCATTTGGACCATTGAATGGTCTTTTATCTTGTGATTCTTTTCCTGACTTAAAGCTAAAAATCGAGTAATTTTACCAGCCATTTTGAACACCATGTGCATTTAAGATCTTTCTGTTCATCCTCTCATGTAGTGTACTGCTGACACCAAATGATACATACACCATTTTCTCCCTGACAAGCATCGAGAAGCAGTGACTGTCAAGGAGTTTAACAGCATTCAAAAGACAATTTTTCTTGGTTTTCTCTTTTACTTATTCTTTCTCAGTGATAAAACTGATTCACTTGAAATTTTTATGTATCTGCTTCTAAGTCCAACAGTCCCAGCAGTTGCCCTGCATACAGGATTTTAGTTTGCCCAAGCCAAATTTTACATGCCCCGGGCAACAGGACACCCGTTAGTTTTGAACCCTGTACATGTATCTTAAATTAATTGACATACAAATTTTGTTTTGGTCATACATGTACTCTTTGTTAAGCCTGTAATTTATGGCAAAATTTCAAACCAACTTTTTACAGAATACAGATATTAAAATTTTTTTACTGTGTGTACTTTATCATGGCTTAATTTGCCGCATCCTCTACATAAATGCACAAAGTCATGTGTTGTTACATGAAGATGTGGTTAGAAGAAAGCTAAGAGTGGTTTGGTTGAGAAATAAGAAAAACATTGATCAGTAATTGTTACAAGCTTATTCTTGATCTACATGTATAAATTTGTGCAATTTCTCCTGATCGGAAACTGGAAAGACGAGATCATGCATTTGAACTAGTACAGTCAAGTATGAGTGCAACACAGAGGCAGTATGCAAGTGAAGTGCTGTATATGGACTACATGAGCAGTGAGGACTCTGATTATGAGGAGACAGAGGATCCCATTACTGGAGAGAGTGAAAGGAAATTGGCCTGTTATATAACAAAAAAGCTGCCATGGGAGAAGACCAGCCTGACTAGCCTTAAGTCAAGACTGGATCATGCATACCACGACAGTCTGTCATTGCATGAAAGAGCCATGTCAAAGCCAAGACAAGTTGGTGGATATTTAGCAAGACCAGCACCTGAAGCCTCATCCTGGGTTGTCAGACAGCCAGATGAGACTGCCTAAGTTTTGTTTATTTATTTGATTTAATTTGAATATCACACCTGACTACAATGTACAGTTCCAGGAAATATCCATACTCTCCCCACAGAAGGGATTGGAATTTCCTGGGGGGGTGGGGGTTCTGTAAGGCCAAAAACAATATAGAAATGTATGAAGCTTACATGTAATTGGAATTTCCAGAGGGGTGGTGGGATCCCTTCCGTAGGGGAGGTACATGTATAGATATTTTCTGGAATTACACAATACTAAGAGACTGCCTATTGTAAGTTAACCACTGTGGGGTTTTAACGACTTTGGATCTTGTTAAATTAATATAAATATACCCAGTAGCAATTGCAAATCTCTGAAAACAAAGCCCTATCATTGTGACTCCCTCAGTGCATATAAGTGTTTACAATATTTCAGATGTTGCAATAAACAGATTTTATCTGTGTATCCTGCACTATAGATAGCAAATAATATTACTAGATAAGTTGTGGCAATGTATTATGCAAGACTTGAATGCTTTGATCACAAACATCAGTGCATTCAAGTCTTGCATAATGCCTTTCCTTAAGTTCAAGCTACTAGCTAACTTTGACTTTTTCTTTTTTTTTCTGAAGCAAGTATATTTAGCTTAATCTGGAGTTTACCAACCATAAGCTTTAGTAATGTGCACACAAGACTTCTGTATATTTGTTGTTTCAGGTAAATCATTTCTCAAACAAAAATTGCATTTGAGTAAAATGGTGTGATATCCCTGTAATTGTGGGTCTTGGGTTGTTCAAAACAAATAAATCCTGGATAAGTGTAAATTTTGATTTTAGTTTCATAGCTTTTCAGTGTAGGTACAGTGTAGCTTTTTATACTTTGTATTTCAGTTTTACAAATGACTTATGTCGACCCCAAGACATTATCGGTAAAACAGTTGCTTGTTTGCCTTTTTACATGTATGCTGGATAAGTGTGTATTGACTCAAAAGGACCCAGGACAAAAGAAGTTTTGTAACAAAAAAAAAGTTTTGTATTAAAATAACTTGCAGGTACAGGTAGGACACTTGAGATAAAGTCACTCTGGCACTGGAAGAAAAAGCGGATTTACTCATGTTTGCGAGTTGAGCAAATGTGTGGTAAATTTGGGGCTCTAAATTTGGATTTTATTTGCACTGGGAGGTAAAGCGTGGTAAAACTTGTATATTTGTTTCGTGGGTATTGATGTGCAAATGTGGAGTAAATGGAAATGTTTGATTCAAATTTTCATCTAATTTGCGACGTGTGCAAACCATCACTGTTTCTAAATATTTGCTCAAATTTACTTTCTTTGCAAAGATAGCAGTTTGACTGCATCTGCAAATGCAGGCCAAAAATGTTGCAAACACAAAGATTTGCAGTAATGTTTGCTCTTGTTTTTTCCAGGATACAAAAAAGAACATTTGCATGTGGTTTACTTGTATTTGCCATAAGATCAAAAATTATAAATTGCTATAAATTTAACTGTATACTGAATTTGCACATTTGGAATATATTTATTAATATTTACCATTTTGCAAATATGGTGACTTACATAACGTTTGCTTTACGGACTAAACTGTTGTGCATGATGACATTTGCTAGACATTTGACTGGTGTAGCTTGGGGTAAATTTACTTTAGTTTGCTATACGGACAAAACTGTTGTACATGATGACATTTGCTTGACATTTGACTGGTGTAGCTTGGGGTAAATTTACTTTAATTTACTTTACGGACAAAGCTGTTGTGCATGATAACATTTGCTAGACATTTGACTGGTGTCGCTTGTGGTAAATTTACAATCTTAGCTGTTGCATTGCAATTATACTTATGTACATGGATTTCTTTGAGGCTGGAGGAGGCCAGCTCTAGGCCATTCCGTATCCGGTACTTTGATGCCAACATTCGAGTGTTTTAAGCATCTTATGACCTTACTGACCCGAGGGTATCAGAATAAGTAATTGAATTCTCCAAAAATTGCCACATTAATCTCTTCTTTTTCTTTACTTATTAACGGAATATTTTATTGGTCTCCCTAATTTAATTGAAGTGATTATTGCGTTATCCGAATAATTCCGGCCTCGCAATCCTCGGGTCATTAAGTTCATAAGATAAACAAGAAAACCCCCTCTCGCCTTCCTCAAAATGCTTTTCTTCTCAAAACGATTAAAATAAAAACGGAGAAAGCTTTGCCTCAATCTCACGATAAAACGAAGGTTAATTTTTATCATAATCGTAATGAAAGTCCAACAGGAAAACGTGAGTACAGCGAAACCAAAAATCTCAACCCAGAATACCTTGAATACTTTTCTCTAGGTCCAGTTGGCAATGGAAGCTACGGATAGTGTTTTCGTGCATACTTTTACCATATGTATAGCCTGCGAGCATGCTCACTTGTCCGAGAACCGGCGAAGCCGTCGAGAAGTAAGTTAGTTTTCCTCGCCCCATTCTTTTCGTAATTTCTCAGTTGAGACTCCCTCACCTTTGCCCTCGATACCCTGTCCAAACGAGTGAGCCTGCTCGCAGGCTACCATATGTATACCATTCATGATGATATATTTCAATGAGCAAACAATGTAGTTGTTCCAATTCTCTGCTTGGTCCTGCTTTGTCCCCCGTTTTTCGCAAGTGACTCGATCATAGTATTTTGAAGATTTTTCCAATGTTATTCTCACAATTTGCGGGTAGGTGGCATGTTTCATCTACTACATATTTTCTGTAGGTATGCTGCTATCCCATATGGTGAATTAACAAAAGTGAATAGACCGCTTTCTTCCAGATCTTCACGGTTAATTGAATTTGAAGAATTAAGGGCTAGTAAGAGGGCTGGTTCGGTACCAAACACATTAAGCGCATGCGTTCCTGTCCTCGAAGGGTTCAGGTTTCCTCTAAAAGGGGGTTTACGCTGACGGGCAGCAGGGGCCCGTTTCTCGAAGCTCCCGTAATTACCGGGCCTGTTAAGCTGTTTGTTTCCCATTCCAGATGGTAGTTTCAAAAGTTTTGACAATTGTACGGGAAAGTTATCAGTTAAATAAACAAAATGAACTTTATTAGAGGTCAGAACACACCCTTCTTTTCTTGAGACTTTGATTTCGAAATATGATTTCGGGCCCGTTAAGTTACTGGGTCTTTCGAGAGACGGGCCCCAGGCATGTTATCATAATTTCACATATGTATATGTAGAGAAGTATATCTTTCGGCTTTAATAAACTCAAACAGGGTCTCATTTCAATCTAATCAATATAAGAAACTCGCCCCAGTGCTCTCATGTTTCTGCATTGGGCTATTCAGTTTCACACAGAATGAGATCTGGGTACGAGATTAGGTGCTGACCAAAAAGCCCGCCAAAAAGAAGCACGGCCTCTGGGGACAAGAATGCTCTAATCATCGACTATGCTGACGTTGCGGCCAACATTAAAGGCAGCGAAATACAAGATACAAAAACCCTCAACTTGCCGTGCAACATTGTTTCGTTGCAAGTTTTCGTCGATGTTTCCCGTTTTTCACCTTGCGTGATCAACTTGACCAGCAACAAAAAATTTGTTGCGGGTTGAAAGAAGTTGTTACGAAAAGTAGAGCGCGGGTCTACTTTGAGCAACAAGTTTTGGCCTTGTTGCTCGTTTTTCATGAAAGTCACAACTTGTCGCGCAACAACTCTGCTCGTGCCCCGGCAAATCAACCATCAGTGCGCCGCATTTCTTCAACCTGGAACAAAATTTTGTTGTTGCCGGTCAAGTTGATCACGCAAGGTGGAAAAACGGGAAACATCGACGAAAACTTGCAACGAAACAATGTTGCACGACAAGTTGAGGGTTTTTGTATCTCGTATTTCCCGCCTTAAGGCCAAGTAGGTGCACACCTTAGAAAAGTTGCTTGTACAGTTGAGCCATTGGAGTTATGGTTCTTCTTACATCTTTTGATTTTATCGAGAACATAGTTTACTTACATGGATACAGGCGATAGGTTCGATTTGCAGGATGAACTTCATAAAGAGCTAAAAATATTCCGAGGACTACACGGATTGGAGGATATTGCCATAGGAAGGCTTTAGAGGCAAGTCACAAGACCGAATACTTTGAAATAAACAATAGAAAGGGTAACAATTCTCCTCTATTATTCAAAGACTGTTTTAAGCCATAGCCTTCTCGGGTTTTTGCACAAGTTTAAAAAGTTTTCTTCTGCTGTTGTTGTTTTCTTTGCCAGTCAGTGAACCGAGAGATTCCAGCGTTTTTTCCTGTGACAATAGCAAACAGAAACTGCCAAAAGATGAGTCATCTTGGCAGTCCTGCTGATAAAAGATGTGACATCTTAACAACAGGAATACTGATTTGCTGTTGTCACAATGCGAGGCCTTATGCACCACTTGGCGCTAAGAAGTTAGGTGAAGGTGAAGTTGCCACAATGTGCTTGAAAGAAAATGTTAATTGACATTCTTGTTTTTAATCCTTGGTTTTACAACCAGTAATTGTAAGAGAAGGCTTTGGCTTGTCAAAATGCTTGCGAATAGATCTTATTAAACTTTAGAAAAAAGGGAGGGCCTCAGCTTAAACTCAAAACCTAAATGCTGACTCCTGGATTCTATCTGGCAGTGTCCTAATTTCAATTTTCTTGAGCCAGAGCCTTCTTGTTTGCTCTCTAAGGTAATTTTTGGTCTTTGCTAGTAGAATGCAAGTTATTGTGACAACAGCAAACAGAAACTGGCAAAAGATGAGTCATCTTGGCAGTCCCGCTGATAAAAGATGTGACATCTTAACAACAGGGGTACTGATTTGCTGATGTAACAATGCAAACAAAGTGTTATCTTCCATGTACGCAATTTTTCTATTACTGATTATTTTCTTCTTCCTCTCTTTCCAAACCTTGCAACCACAAGAAGGCTTAGACTCGGAGAATTTGTATGCCATATTTTTGCCAATACATTTACATCATGCTAAACCTCGCAGCAAACTCTAATGTAGTGGGAAACACAGTTCAAGGATTAACAAAAAAAAATTGCTTCTGATCGATCTTTGCATTTTCCATAAAATTTTGCCACAAGTACACACATGCTTAAATTTTGTTCCATATTCAACAAATCAATCTTTCTTCTATATTGGCTCAGATTATTTGTGGTTTATGTTCCATGTAAAATGACACGGCTGACGTCATAATGCATAGGACAAAAGCAAAACAAGGAACAGAGGAGTCATTTGCAACTTGGACAAAAGGGTAAAACAATACGTGTTATTGTTCATTTTACACCGAACATGAGCCGTATTTGTAGCATCATTATAGAACTCAGGGACTGGTCACTGGGACTTGTCCCACAAACAGTTCACACAAAACGTTTTGAAGAAACAAGTCGCAGGAACTTGTCCCAAACATTCAAACTAGTTTGACTTTGTGGGACTAGTAACAGGGTCCAAAGTTTGGTCCCTGCCACTAGATTTTGAAGCAAAAATGGCAAGTTCACACAATGGTACCTGTCCCTGCAACTTGTTAGAACTCAGAAAACAACACACCAGAACAGATGGGTTCCCGAGGCAACCCACCAAGTCTCAGCTTTGTTTATTTACTTTTTTAAATATGAAGGCAAGTTATAATTGAAGGCTTCCCTGCAAAAAGGGCGTTAGGTTTTTTACTGAAAAGTGAACTTTGTCGAAAACGCTCCAAATTTCGCATGCAGTTTTGTTTCCGTGTGTCAAACAATGTTCTGCATGTTTTTTCCCTGAAGTTTGCTTCCTTTTTGAGATATTACGTATGCAAAAAAAACACATTTTTCCAAGGGCATCCTCTGGGGACCTTTTGTTGAATGGAAAACAAAAGAAACCTTTTGTTTCGCTAAGCGATCAACTCACTATAATACCTTAAGCTCTTACTACTGCTTCGTTAGCACAAGCGGATGAGGCGCTGAACGGGCCAGATTCGAATTTGTTTTGCCGTGACACCGGTTCGACACGAGGTCGCTCAATTTTTTTTTTTCGCTCTGTTCCTTTTCTTTTTTCAAAAATGAAGATATCTATTTAAAAAAAAATGCGTATACAGCGGGAATCTGGAGAGATTTTTTTATACAGCTTATTGTGACGTGAGACAACACGTGAATTTCGATCGAGCGTCAAAGCAAAGAGAAGTGATGCATGATGCAGTACAGCTCTTTCGACTAATATCTTAAGCATTGTTTTTAAGTACCTTGTAGCCTGCCTGGTGGTTGATAGGCATCATAAAGCCTTGATAACCCGTAAGTCACCAGCATGTTTTAAAGAAGCAAAACGTGTTCTGTAACTTCCAACGCAACTGATATCAGCGGCAAGTCGGTTATCAGCGTTCGAAGTCAGGTCGATCCAGGCAGCAAAGTCCAAGAGCAGTTCTTGCCCAAGAATAAAACCCTGTCGTGAGTTGTGGCCCATTTGCCAAGCGTTGCTAGCTTCAAAGTTTGGAAAATGAGAACTGCTTTTAGACTTATAAAATTTTTCTTGCATCATCCTCCATGTTTACCCGCGCACGAGGTGTAACAGAACCTTCCCGGCATGCATTTCGATCACGTTCGGCAAGACAAGCCAAGACAAGACAAGACAAGACAAGACTCCGTAAATCACAATAATATTAAACTAATTACAGAGCGTGTTTTTTTCCTTTTTTATTCCAACATAATAATGGCCAACAAGAAGCGATCGATTGATTCAAAACATAGATCTGTGATCCAGGTTGCGTTGATTTTACTTCAAATCGGCATGATTTGTAGTGTTTTAAACTTCTGGGATCAGGGGCCATGCAGATGTAAGGAGAGAGACCTGTACGTTGCACAGAAGGGTTAATCTGTTAATCTGTCAGCCCTACATTTTTAAGCTTATACGTTGCAGGCAGTTAAAATGAAATAGAGATAGTTGCTGTGACGCTTTAAAGTGAAATCAACATTTTAACCTATTTAGGCCCGAAATCGACGTTTTCGAGTTTACGTGCTGGGTGAAATGAACAGCTTGCTGGATTTGAAGTGAAATCAACATCCTTGCCGTCATGCCTTAACGCGAAATCGCGTAAAGTGAACTGGCTGTAATTTGAGTGAAATTAACGTCTTTGCGGTCGCGTGATAACGTGAAATCAAAATTTTAACGGTTAAAACCTGAAATCAACATTTTTTAAGGTTACATCTTGATTGTTCTCCTTGGCCTAACACTGCACTAACCCTAACGCGTCCTGACCTTAACTCTAACGTTATCCGACGCGCTAACCCTAACAATGAAGCGCTAGCGCTAACCCTCGGCAATAACCCTCACCCTTCAACGCTAACCCTAGTTTCAAGCGGTAACACTAAACGTTAACTCTAAGCCTAACCTTGTTCCGTAACCCTAGTTTCAAGCGATAACCCTATTTGAAGCGGTAACCCTAGTTTCAAGCGGTAGCCCTAAGCGTTAACTCTAAGCCTAATCTTGTTCCGTAACCCTAGTTTAGAGCGGTAACCCTAGTTTTAAGTGGTAACCCTAGTTTCAAGCCGTAGCCCTAAGCCTAAGACCGTAGCCCTAAGACTAACTCTAAGCCTAACCTTGTTCCGTAACCCTTCGACGCTAGCCCTAGTTTCGAGCGGTAACCCTAAGGGTTTAAGTCCTTGCGGTGGCGTGATAATGTGAAATCAAAATTTTAAGTCTCTGTAAATGACCTGATGTCAACATTGTCTAGCTTGCGCATTGCGGAAAGTTAACATTTGGCTGTAATTTGAGTGAAATCAACGTCTTTGCGGTCGCACAGTTAACGTGAAATAAAAGTTTTAACGGTTTTAACCGGACATCAACACTTTTTGAGGTTACACATTGCAAAAGATCAATATTTTGCTGGATTTTAAGTGAAATTACCGTCTTTGCGGTCACGTGCTGACGTGACAACAAATACAGGGTTTTTTGCATACGTAATATCTCGAAAACGAAACAAACTTCAGCAAAAAAACATGCAGAACATTGTCTAACGCACCTACACAAAACTGCATGCGAAATTTGGAGCGTTTTTGATAAATTTCATTTTTGAGTAAAAAACCTAACGCCATTTTTCCACCGAAGCCTTCAATTATACAGAACAGATTTGGATGACTGCACAGCAAGAGTTTGATTTGTTTATCGCGAGTATGGTTATAGACTGAATAATACAACATGAAGTCTGGTTAGACCAATTAATTATCAAAATTACAATTTTTGAGAAATGAAGAATACTAAAATATTGTCATTGTCCAAGGGAAAACAATTCTCTGTTTTGAAGAAAGCCCCTATTAAGGCGTCTGCTCACTGATTGGTTTATTTAAACTACAACTTTAAAAATTTTGAAACTTTCCAAAATTCCCTGACTCTCAAGGCACTGACCTACACTGACCTATCCATGATAAAAATAAAATCTCCTTGACCAAATAGATACATGTCTAGCCTCTTCTTTCAGCCTTTCAACAGCCTTAGAGATCTTCTGACATTTTTTTTCCAGTGGTGTAAAGACTTTAATTTCACTGACTTTTCCCCGATCCTTGAAATTCCCGATCATGTGTATTTTGTGCACCCCTCGACTGATATATCGGTCGACATATCGACCGACACGCAACCAATGTATCGGTCGACATATTGACTGAATGTCGACCAATATGTCGGTCGACATAACGGTTGACACTCTGCCAATATCACGACCGAGATATGTCGGTCGACATATCGACCGACTATCAGCAGATATCTCGGCTGATACGTCAACCATTGATTGCCAGCGGAGTATTGGTCGACTGTTGGTGGTATATCGGTCAACTGTCATAATATAAGTCAAAAGCTCAGACTGTCAGTGACAGATGTATAAGTTATACGTCACCCTCAAAAATTTCTGACGGCTTTATGTTTGGATCAAGTGCCGCAAATTCAGTCGTTATAAGCAAGGCACTCAAGTAAAATACTGCAATACAGATGCATACAGGGCCTTAGCTAGCAGAGGGGAAAGGGGAGGCAAGTTGTCCCCCCCAAATATTTTGGAAGAAAAATTTCTTTTTCTAAAATATCGGGCAGTGAAGTATCGGTGGAATGTCGGTAGCCTATCGATCGACATGTTGGCCGACAATGGAACAACCACTCTCGGTCGACATATCGACTGATATGTTGACCGACACTTCTCAGTCGACAAATCGACCGACATGTCGTTCGGTTGACACTCGGCCGACATGTCGACTGATACATCGGTCGAGAGTCGGTCGATATATTAGTCGAGGGGTGCACAAAATACACATGATCCAAAATTTCTTCCCCTGGCAGGCCAGTTTTTGACCTGTGATAGCCCAGGTAGGGCAATTCACAGCAACGTAACAGGGAAGGGAAAATGCTCAAAGTTCAATTAATGTTTTGCCTGTCTGCCTGGCAAACAGAAATGAATGAATTCCCGCTTGTTCATTTCAGAATGTGGCCAATTCCTGAAAATGATTGTACGTGTAGGTTTTATTTAATTTCATTACAATCGATGGCCGCACTTTCCCCTCCCTTTATAACTTTATGTTCAAGTCAGCCCGGGATGTTTTGTACAATGCAAGATCATGCTAGTTAAGTTTATGTTCAGCTTCAATTCGGTTATATCATTTTCTGCAACCAACAGCTCAATTTCAGATACCTACTATATTCAATTTTGACACTAACAGAGACTTACCTTGGTTTTGTCCAGGGTCTTTTTATTCTGTTCGGGTAATGCTTTCCATTTGCTATAGTAAATTCGCGTCAATTCTTTAGCGCGAGAATAGGCATCTCTTTCCTTTTGAATTCACATTTCTCTATTCTCCCTTTCCTTTGCTGTCCTTGACAATCGTTTGCGTTTCTTCCTTTGATTCCACATCCTGCGTTTCTCTTCGATTGTATTTTCACGAGATTGTCGTGGCATGATTGCTTTTTGAAGCGTGCGCTTTTTCTCGGCATTTCTCATACGACGATGCTAGCTAGCAGTGTTCTCCCTCCATGTTAACGGGCTTGTTTGTTTTGTATGGAATAAGAAACAATTTAGAAGTGAGCTTGATACTAGTCACGGCAACACTTTCCCGCCGAAATATGTTTTAATAGCACCAAAATAAAGCTACACACGTGGTGTATGGGGACATAATGTATCCACATAACATGCAGACCGCTGGTCATGTAATCGTAGCCACCCTTTACTGAGGATTTTTGTAACAGGTTGGAGGGAAAAATACTGGCTTTAGATGATACATATATATTTTTAACGAAACGGGACTGCTTTTTAGGACCCCTTCCCTAACTCCTTTGCAGAAGAACCAAGAAAAACAAGTTTTGACCACAGATTAAAACTGTAAAAAATAGATTAGATTGCCCAGTGCATTGACTCACAACATTAAAATACACACCAAAACCCCCTTAAAGGAGTGCACTAAAACCAGTTTATTTAGAATATTAGGAAAATAACAACAACAAATTAATGATAATCCCAAGTTAATAAGTGCATATAGTTTAATGAGCTAAATAAAGTTCATTAGTTCAGGATAATTCTGACAGGACATGTATGCCATGTATTTGAATCAAAAATAGTATCCGCAAGATGCTAGCAATTAAGTAATTACTGAAAATATTGCAACAACTTTAAGGAGAATAACATCTATCAAACCATAAACAAGGGACATCACTGGCTAGAACAGACTAACTGTAAATGCTGGAATAAGCCCCTGGGTGCATGTTTAGTTTTTTTTTTAGTTTAGAGGGGGACATTAATTTGAGTAGAGGGGAAGGCACTTACTTCATTATTCAGAATGTTTGCCTCAAGATGACACTTAACTAATACCAGGGTGTTGGAGAGGTCTTAGAACAGAATCCAGTTTTTTATGTAACATAATGATTTATCTTTCTTTGGAATCAGCATTAATAATCCTCTCCTCTGTGATATGGAGAGAAGGCCTTTAGCATGGGAAGCATTTATAGAGGCAAGAAAAAAGGGCTTAATGTCATTCCAGAAAACTTTATAAAATTCAACTGGAATTCCGTCCGTTCCAGGAGTCTTGTTTGATTCCATGTTTTTTAAACTTTCCAGACATTCTCTAGCCGTTAGCAGACCTTCACAAAGATTTCTTGTCACTTATTGTACATTGATTCCCTTGTTGAAAAAAGAGGTCTTCACCAGAAACGTTTTGACAGAAGCTATTGTTTGACGTGTACAGTGCCTGATAAAAGCGTTGCGTTTCGCTTCATTAAGGATTTCTTCATCTGTGTTTAGCGTGGTGTTGTCATCGATTTTCAGATTTCTTATTGTTTTACTATTAAAATGCCTTTTTTCCAACTCAAAAAAATACCTTGTATTTTTCTCCCCTTCATTATACCAACGTGATCTGGACCGGATAATCGAGCCTTGGGTTTTGTAGTTAATCTTGATCTAGGCTTTGTTTCTTAATCTCCAGTTCCGTACGAATTTCACGCTTCTTAATTTCAGAAATGTTATTTTCAAGTTTGCGCTCCAGCCTTGAAATCTCGGTCTCCAGGGTCTTCTCAGTTCGTTTTTGTTTTGCTTTCTGTTGTTTTGCATATTTAATCGAACTTGCTCTTATCTGCATTTTCATCACATCCCATAAAAGTATCGCGTCTACTGACTCATCCTCTTTGTAATCATTTGACACTATTTATGGTTTCTTTGATAAAGTTTATATATTCAAGATCCTTTAGAAAATGAGTGTTCAACTTCCAGAAACCTGGTCCTCTGGGGTTTGTCTTAGTGCCAAGAGTCAAAGTAATAATAGAGTGATCGGTTTTAAAGCCCGGTAGAATATCCGCCTTAAGGGCATCGGTAGATAAGCTTGAACTGATCAAAAAAAAGTCTAATCTACAATGAATTTCAGGTTTATTTCTTCTCCACATGAAACGAAGAATATCCAGATGAAGATCACGCCATATGTCCGTCAGATTCATATTTTCTTTCAATTTTTCAATTTCCTCTAAAGATTTAAAATGAGTGGTATTGTTTCCTCCTTTCTTATCTTTTTGGATATTTTGTACTAGGTTTAAGTCTCCTCCTAAGACCAAATGTTCACATTCGAAAGTGGATAGGTTATCAAAGATACTTTTAAAGAAATTTGGATCATCATTATTAGGTGCGTAGATATTTTGTAGGGTTATAATTTTGTCTTCGGTTTTGATATCAACTGTGATGAATCTTCCCTCGGGATCTGAAAAGTATTTTTGAATCTCAAAAGAGAAATTGTTGTTAAATAAGATGGAAACACCTGCTCTGGAGCTCGAAAGACTGCTGAACAAACCTCTATACCCCCATTCAGCTAACCATAGTTCTTCTATTTCTTTCGAACTGTGCACTTCTTGCAAAAAGTAAACAGAATATTTTTTGTTCCTTAGCCAGTTAAAAGTTTCTCTTCTCTTGATCTCGTTCGATAGTCCCCTAACATTCAAGGAGCATATCACTAAATTATCAATTTTGGAAATATTCGACATAACTCAACTGAAAGCCTGAAGGTGAACCTGGAGTGCCGACCTCGTAAGATAGAAAAACAAAACACAAACAAAGACAAAGATCGCAAGGAGAAAAATCACATAACCAAGAAAACAAAATAATTTAGCGACATGCACTGTAAACAAAAATACATGACAGTTAAAATAACATACTTAGGGCACATAGATGTTTCTATCAGCAATAGGTTTTCAACGGCAATAGGTTGGCTACATTTAATAAAGCATAAATAACTAATTTGTAACGTTCATGGGTAGCAGTATACTTTAAGTGCAAAGGATATTTATTCGTCCATTGTAACAGCTTCATCATTCTGAAAACACTCCGGAATTTTGTCCGCTGAATAAGAATTTCCTTGAATGAAGATCCGTCCGTTCTTGATATATGCCGGAGCAAGGTTCATCCTTCTGGCGTTGCGCAGAGCAGTTGCCAGTTTCTTTTGCTCCTTCGCTGTCTCATGCGCGTAGTCCGGTACCAGGATGACATGTCGGCGATTAGGAGAGTTGGCAAGCTCCTTTCGTCGATACCAAAGATCATTTCTTCTTTCGCGATTGACAAACCGTGCGATAATTGGGCGAGGCTTTCCGTCATCTCTTTGTTTTCCAATTCGGTGAACTGCTTGAAATTCAACGTTGTTCGCACCCTCCATTTTGACCGCGGCCATCACCCCACGTAGGATTTCTTTGCAATTTTCGCCTAGACTTTCGGGGACATTAAGAAGATGAATATTTTCTCTTCTGGTGTAATTATCTAACTTTATCGCTCTTGTTTTGGTAGCTGAAACTTCAGCTTGAAGTTGTGCATTGTCCTTCGCAAGTTTGGCTAACTGAAGCTTGTTTTGTTCATCCAGTTGTTTAAACGCTTCTATTTCCAGCCAAGCAGCATCCAACGATGTCCTTAAATCGTCTGTGGCGTTCTTCAAGATCGAAAGGCGGGCGTTTACATCTACACGTAAATTATTAATTTCACTCATAGCTTCGGCAAAGTACGAATCTAGAGACCCTTGAATGCACTCCAATTTCTCCATTATAGACTTTAACGTAATGTCGGAGTGTGTCTCATCTGGTGTTTTAGAGCCAGAACTACCTTCTCTTGCTCGTTTGTTGGTGTTATTGGGCATTTTCGAAGGAAAAAGCCAAAACCTTACCGGAGCAGATTCTACGCGTCTGTCGCCATTGCGTGATCACGTGCTCTCACGTGTTCTCATTCTTAAGTTAACTCAACTTTCCTTTTCCAACCCACATATTTTCAAGCAGTTTTTTTCCTTCCTGGATTATAATTAACTACACTTCCTGCAGGTTGGGTAAGCTATTGATAAAAGTTCAAGTGTGCTCAAGTGTGTATGGTAATATTTCTGTTTGTTACAGAAACGGCTAAAAAGAGTAAAGGGCCTTGCACAGTCCTCATCAATTTCCAATGAGGAAAAGAGGGATTTTGAACAATTCATGAGTGTAGATTACATGTCTTCAGAACATTCAGTATCTGAGGACAATACACATGGTGAAGAGGATCAAAGCTCTGGTGATGAAGATGCACCCAAAAGGAAAGTCCTTTGTAGGAGGCCTTTAACGTGGAGGAGTGAAAATTTAACCAGCCTTTTTTCTCGACTTGATCGTAAATACAAAAAACAGGCTGTCGCAAAGAAGTGAGTCGATGATGATAAAGAGGAGGGATGGTCCCCCTTCAGAGCGAAAGGCACCAGATGATGCTCCTCAATTTGCGTTGTTATAAGGACATGGTAAGAACTTCCAAAGCATTCACAGACTACAACTGTAGTTATACCCACCTGTAGTTCTTATGATACAGCCAACCTTCATTGTGTTCTTTTAGTGGAGCTGTTTTGTAGAAAAGAGATGTTTGTATTTCAGCCCCTAAAATTCCATACTGATGGTGTAGACTTGTCAAGAATCTTACCAGGAGCTCCGATTGGTTGATGCTTTGAAGAATTACTCTTTCTTTTTAGGATTATATTTGCTTTAAAAGGGGTGTTTGAGTTTTGCTGGTGCCTCTTCACAGCTTATCCTTAACTTTTACAGCAACTGACAGAAAAACAACAATTAACCAAGTCTATGTGCAGAACCTCATGACTACCTGGTTGATTTTAATAATTTAAAAACCTTGATTTACAGTATTGAATTTTTGAGGCCAGAATGCAGACAATAATTGAAACATGGCCTTAGTAACAAAGAGCATTGAGAAGCAGCAGTATATTTTTAGGCTAGATGAAACATGTAATATATACATCCATAACCGTCCAACAATAGTACAATGACAAGGGTGCTGCTGAAATATGCTTTGGAATACTTACAGCTGTGAAGTGCTGGTAATTTTTTTTATGATCTTTTATATTTTTTACAACAAGGAAAACACTAGGAGCATCAAAGAATTAACCAAGAGGATCCACCTTAAGCATTTGCTTAGTAGGCCAAACATCAACTATGAGCAAAATTAACACACCTAAACTTGTAAGGGAACTAAAAGATTTTGATATATTGAAATAATTTTATTTTTTGATTATAAAAAGTAGTGTGCATGATTCGTACATCTGCACAGGGTCACCTAAGTCACTACATCTTTGTCACGAAGAGAATCATTTTCCTGACATTCAGAATGTGGTTTGGTGCATTAGCAAAAGGTGGATCCCCTAAAAATCAGTGATATTTTCTGATATACATGTAGATTTTAGTGTTCACTGATAAAAATAATTCTCAAAACAGAGTGGTGCTCATCTTGCTTACTTGTGACATAATTGATAGACAATTACTCGAGTGTTCAAAGAGGATATGTAGAATATTCACACATCAAATTAAGTAATATTTCTTGAGGTTTTCATATTGTTTTCAGAAGTAATGGAATGTGCCTTTGTGTCTTTTTTCACCTTGATTAGTGCATAAATAATTAATTTTTAGTGATATATATTTTCATAATGATTGCACTTTGTTCTTAACAACTGAGTTCAAATCAAAGAAATGCTATTATTTTGTTTAATGCTTCTTTTACTAGCTATCTTAATTAGTTGGTCCTAAAATGCCATTGACTCAGTCATGTTTAAAACAGATAATGAAGTGGTAGAAAAAATTAACCCTGGCATTTCTAAGAGAGGAGAAATTCCCTCCCTCCACCCCCTCCCCCCTCAGAATTTAAATTTCTTTCTGTAAAATCATAACCAGCAAATAATAGTAAGCAAAAAGTTTGCTAAGAAATGTCCATTTGAATAACAACATCACAGGTTTTCATCCTCAAACAAATAGTTTGAGTGAATACTTATATTGGCATGATGAAATTCGTCCAGGAGTGAAAGGGTTAATAAGGCTTTTTCTGAGTACTCCAAACCGAAAAAGCTTCTTTTTTGAAATAGGTTTGAGGCAACTCTGAGAAAGCCCAGCTCAAAATTCTATACTTCTCTGATGGGCTATTTTATAGTTATCATCTGATTGACAATAGAGTAGAGACTAACTCATATAGTACATCATATGATCTAATATTTACTGATTTACTGTAATCTTGTGACCAAAATTCTTTAGCAATCAAAGTGCTCTGTGAGCAAACTCGTGAAGTGAACAAACGAATTTAAATATTTTTTGGATTATGTTTAATATTATTTGGTTTAGGGAATATTGTGGCTAATTTCCTTTTTAGAGTACGAGCAGTAGTTTAGTGTTCACTCATAATGTACCAAAGAAAAAATAGTTGGATAAGAAGGCATTACGATCATGCTTATACATTTGACGAGGGTGGACGATGTCATATTTTAAACATTTTTCATGTTTGTTTCTGGTTCACCAACAAATAGTTGGCAGCAAATGTGGCTAAAAAGTGAACATTGGAAATATTGAAAAATCAAGGCAATACTGTCTGAATGAAAACATTAATCATTCTCTCTTTATCAAATGAGATAAACAAAAACTAGTTTTAAGTTTTGTTGCAAACTGGACTTGTCATCTTGTGCTTATAAGGATTGTACAAGGCCATGTTCAAGACATTTTTGATGGAAGTTTCCGATGTAAACGTTCAGTGAAATGCAAAGTCTAGGCTATATTGTCATTCCAAGTTGTAACAAGGCGATGAGGAAACGAAGGTTATTTTCCTTTGTCAAGGGAAGTTAGAGAAAATTAAGCAAACGGAGAGGACAAGACTTCCAACTCACGTAACCAATGTAGTATGCCAATAACGAAGAATATAGAATGAACAAGTTGCCTATAGTATCCACAGGAAAGAGCTCAGTTCCAGGGTGCCATTTAAAGTTAATGTTTACATGCTGCATGAACGCCTCCACTTAGACTTGCCAAAAGTAGACTTTTATCTCGATAAAATGAAATTGACTTGTTCCACTTGCTCGGATTCAAATTTACAATCTGGGTTTGACGTAATGATTCACATCCTACCCCTTATTCCCTGGAATTTTTTTGATATATTTCAGAGCCAGGGTAAGGAGAGTAATAAACCATATGCCCAGTAATCACAACCATGATTAAGATCAGATTTCAAGGCATTAATAATTAGTATATACACACTCAGTGATCTTGGTGTTTTAAGAGTGTGTCCATGAGAAAACCAGGCAGGAGGTGATACAGCTCATAATCACCGATTTTGCTCAAACTTGGCATAAATGTTGCGTTTGGTGAGTAAATGATTATGGCAAAAACTTAGGTTAAAATATTTTATTCTGTTCATGTTAGGGGGACCCCCTCCAGAAATGGCCCTTTGTCACTAATTTATGCATATTTAATTAGCTGTCTTTGATTTAGTATTTCTACCACAAGAAAAGCCATGTGAAAATGAAATCCAGTGGATCATGTTCTACTATTATTAGTCTCAAAGCACAGATATTCATTTGAACCAGAAAATTTGATTTCTCTGTGGCTTCATCTTAAGTAAGGTGCATATTTTGTAGTGTTGCGAATAGCCTTAAATTAATAGCAAATGTCTGCATTGTGCAACAGCAAATACTCAGTATTCTAACATGGATAGTGAGAGCAATCACTGAAGTTCTCAAAAAAACCAAAATGTTTGGGCCCTTAAGATTTTTTCTGTGCTGGCATACTGTTTACATAGGACTTCACGGTTTTTGGCCACTTTATGAACATTCACTAAAACACAAATCGATTTTTAATGGTTTCCTTCTGAAAATATTGTTGAGATCACTTCCTGTGTATATACTAAAACAATTATTCTTCTCAATCTCGGTGAATAATTGTTAATTATGCTGACTTTGGAGGACAAAATGACACTGAAAACGACAAAATTTCAATTCATTTACTATAGAGCGGATAGTTAACATTAGAGAAAATACTGGAAAATAAAAGCGAAAAGACATATTTAAACAACAATATTTCGAGACAAAAAATCCGAACATTTCTTCGTCTGCGACAAGTAATACAGCGTAGTGAAAGAAAGATGAAAGTTGTAAATAAAAAAACGACAAAAATAGCCAATTATTTTGCGATAAATCGTATTTCAACTGTGCTAAATTAGTGCCCACTGAGTTCTTTTCTCAGGTGTTTTGTAGCAGCTGAAAAAAACTAAAAACTTGTACTTGAATGAAGCAAATAAAGTGAACAAACACGGCCGCAGAGATAGCTGTAAATTAAATATGCAGAAATCCACGATGCAAAAATACTGTTAACTTGAAATACCTAAATTTGCCAAAGAGAGGTAACCAAATGAAAGAAATGCGACAGAAAGTGCAATAACAATAAATTTTCATTCAAGATGAGGCAGAAAAAACTATTTAAAAAGGAAACAGTGTTCAAAATTTCGCAAACTTGCTTTGCTGCGTGATAGTGACAGCATGTTTAAACTAATTCTTCACGTGCAGACCGAGCTTGAGTTTTTGCCGACGGCTTTTGCAGTCAATTTATCAGCTGTGGCTTTACTCGTGGTTCAAACATTTGAATTAAACTTGGATGTAATACTGTACATTACCTTTCTCTTTTGTAAAGTCCAGGAAACTGATTTAAATTCGCGGTCTGTATTCAAAACCCACTTGACAGAACACAGCCTTAGCAAACACACGGACTTTGTATTTACCTTCAAAAGCATCCTTAATTTCCGTGTCAGAACTTTCTGCCCCCAAAACTACAGCTTTGACTCCTTTCCCGTTCAGGCTGTACACCTGGTCTTTCTTCAAGGACATCAAATTAAAGGAAAAATAACAAGACAAACTGTGTCAACAACTTTTCTTTCACCATGTCGAAAAACGTCCAACACAAACAGCCCGTAATGGTGAATGTTAAACTCTCTCCAGATTCAGTCAGTGATCGGGACGATTAATGTATTCTTTAACTACTACGTTGATTCACTACGATTTCTTCGAAATCAAGCTTCTTGAACAAAACATCTTGTTTAGGCTTAACTGTGTTGTGTGTAGCTTGCAAAGAGTCCCGGTGCAAAACAAGCCATAAAGAACTTCCCTCAAAACAAACGTTGTGACTCTATTTGCTGACGAATGAACACATGTGACCTCTAGGCTTTAAAAAAGGCACTCCCAAGTGTGCGAAAAATCCACAAACACCAAATATACTCACTGACAGTCGTTTGGTAAAGGACAAATTAGCCCCAGAAAATCCTCGTATAGACTCGAGCCCGGCTGCTGAGTTGTCTGGGGTCTTTAATATGGTTGGTATTAAATAGGATGTTTATTTTCTTGAGGGCGTGCATATATTGTTGACATAGCTCAGTGGTACTGAGCATCTCTGCCGTTTGGGTGTACCACGATCGACTCCGGGTGTGGGACGATAGATTTAATTTCTTTTTTTTTGCTCTTTTTTTTTCCTTTACTTTTAGCGATACAAAATAAAATAGCTCTGTGTTTATATCATTTCACTTGCTAATATGCGCATTTACCATACCATAAAACCGTACTTCAACGACTTCCTCAGTAAAATCCATACGAATTCAGCATCCAGTGAGAACTTGTGCTGCTCATCGATTTTACGATTTTGGTAGCCGAGTCTTCTTTAACTTTAATATATCTTTTACTTTAGACCTTTAAAACAGCTAATTTTAATTAAAAATAGACAGAAATTTAAAACTAAGCCGCGAGCGTACCTCTTTTGCATAAAGTTTACAGCCCATCGAGCGACACATTTGCTCACAACTCACGATAACTCGTTTCGCGCATGCACTTCACCAGTTAAAAACGAAAAATATTTTGGAGAGCTGTTTTTTGGTTTGTAAATTGTTCTTGTTTTTCTCTCATGATCAGTGAACAGAGTATGAGCAAGTAATAATAAAAAAATTATTATAAAAGGAATGTAACGGCTGAATTATCTTTGACTTCAACTCTTTACTTGGAATTTATTTTTAAATTGATTTTCCATCTGGGCAGACTTGCTCAATACTTAAGTTTAGCACATTTTGCCCCCTGAAGCAAACTTGGTCAAAACTTGGACTTTGATTATATTAAATTTTGTTATATCTGAGCAAACCTGCTCAATATTGAGAGTTTGATCACATTTGCTACCCCAAGCAAACTTGTTCAGAACTTTGAGACCGCTTATATTTGCTATCCGAGCAGGCATGGTCAACAATAAGAGTTTGATCACATTTGCCGCCCCAAGCAAACTTCTTCAAGACTTAAATTTGGACCATATTTGCCGCTGCAAGCGAAATTTCACAATATTAAGGGTTTGATCACATTTTTCCGCCCCCAACAAGATTGTTCAAAATAAAGGGTTTGGTAACATTTGCTACATGAGCAAATGTGTTAGAATACTTAAAGTTTGTTCACATTTGGCACACAAAGCAATGTGGGTCAATTATTACATTTGCCTGCAGTTTCCTACGTGTGCAAACATGATCAATAAATCATATTTTGAACAACCTTTCCTACCCAAGCAAACACTGTTAAGTTTCAATGCTTTGCTACCATTTGCAACGCTGCGTTAACCTTGTCAAAGTACTAAGTTTACACGCTTATACAATAGGGGCAAACGTCAAGCAAAACAACAAATTTGTGCACTTATTTGCGTCATATGTAAAGGTAGTTCAAACAAACAAATTTCTATCACATTTGAGCCATATGTAAATGCCACCCAAATTTACAGTTACACATCACCTTTGCGCAAAGGCACAAATCCTGAGCAAATGTGGCATTTACCTTCATTGCTATGGGCGGCAAATCTAGTGCAACATCAATCTTTGCTCCTGAGCAGATTTGAGCAAATTTGTGCAAATGTGGTATTTGCTACACTTTTGCTTCAGTTTTGTTACCCTGGTAAATCCATTTTTTCGTCCAGTGTGGGTTGTTGACTGAATGGGAGGTAGCCAGTACCAGAGAAAAGTCTCACTCGCAATGGAAACGGGCCGTGTCAATCTTCTTGTAACAGGGGTGGGTCTGGTTTTCCATGCATTTCAGATACTTTTTCACTTCATCTGCAGGGCAGGTCACATAACACTTGGTTCCCCAGTAGCTTGTGGGACAGCAGTAGTACCCGGACCAGAGAATCCCTTCAAGGGTTCTGTGGTCCAACTATACGTATGAGTGGTGATTTTTTCAAGAATACCCATTCCTTGAATCACACCCATGTGGGTGTCTTGGGTCTCAATAACCATTGATCTAAGGTAGTTTGAATCATACCTTTTTTGATCTTGCTGAAGTCCAGTTTTAAGCTGGGCTTTTTCTTCTTGCCATTCTCATCTTGTTTCTTCTTGTTTTGCTTGGAAGACTCTTTGAAGTCTGGATACTTGGCAGGGAAATAGGCTCCCATGTCGAGGTAACTTTCCGGTCCAAATTCACCTGAGGGATTGATGATACAAGGATTCCTGGGATCAATGGGTGGTATGGCATTTGGATGCCAGGGATTCACAAGGGGTTCAGCTACTTCTGTGGTCTCTGTGGCCATGACATTTTCTTGAGCTTGAGATGATCTATGCTGCAAACACGTTTCTAGATATGCTTTTACGGAACCAATCAGTGAAAAGTGGCACGAGAGTCATGTCATGTCCTTTTAAGGTAATGCAGGTGATGTGGGGACATCAGACCATGTCCTTATAAGGTGTAGCATGTGATACATGTAGATTGTAGATTGATTTGGCATGACCTTAAAAGTACTAGTACTCCGTGAAAGTGGGATGAGTTGAGAGTATAAAAGGATAGCATTTTTTTCATCTCGACGCAAAGGGGGGTGGGTCACTGAAGTCACAGTCACTGGCTCCATGTCACAGCTTACATAGAAGCGATTGGTCGATTATACGGAATTGCCCGATGAATGTCTGTAAAATCAGTGGGTTGATCTCTCATCTGCGCAATTGTAACCGAGCTAACGTCTGATTCAGCTCGATAGAAGAATTGTAAATGGCCATGAGAATCGGTAAGCATGGTATGTAGATACTCCTGCTAGAGAGAGAAGGGGGGGCTCAATTTGGACATGAAAGCAAAGTCTTGCATGCCAAAGAGCAACAGAACTGCAGTTTTGGGCCTCACCAGTGTGATGCAGAATGTTTGAGAAAGAGCTATCTGTACAGTATTGTGCAAAAGTAACACAAACGAATTTTGTCAAAATTCCTGGCTTTTCGGGGCTTTTCAAGGAAATTTCGCTCCACACAATATTTCCTCAACAAATTGTGATAGTTCACCGCATTTTCGTGGCACCTATTGTTTGGAACAGGCCGATCTTTTGAGTGATCTTTCACAGTGCAAGGTAGTTTGCTGCGGTCTTTCGCGCATCAATCAGCTCCTCGTGAAAGTTCATAGCGAACTTTCCTGGGGGATTTGAGCGCTTTTGAGCAAAGTTTGCAGTGAAGAAAATATGAAACTCACTTCTCGATTTTTCTGTTGCGCTGGCGTGAAACTTGGCAAAAGCATGTTTCCTTATTCAAGTTGTAAATTAATCGATCAACTACTGTTAACAACTTACCTTTTTAGTCTCCAAGAAGTACTTAAGAGTGGGCTTGATCCCAAAAGTAAAAAGCAATACTGTTTGTTTTTAAACAAGTTGATTTGAGTGAAAAGCTGTTGCGTAAATGCCATGTACGTTGTATAAAACAAAACAATTTTTCCTGTATACCCCAGTCCCTGTGAAGGTGGTGTTGTTTGTTACCATGGCGAAGCGTTGTGAATAGCGAGCAGGCAACACACTTCAAGTAAGGTTATTCGCTTTCAAGCACTTGTAATCATGCCGAATGTCTCGAACTATACGAGAACTCGAGTTGAGCTCCTTGACAAACAAGGTCTCCCCAAGTTGGGATATTGAGGTCCCTAAAAAACAAAGGTTTGGTTGTCAGCTTTTCAAGTGTTACACGAATCATCAAGAAGCTTCGGATTACCGCTCTGTAGCAAATCGACCGCGTTCTGGCAGACCTGCAAGGCTATCAATATTGATGTATTTACTGTAGGCTTTTTGAATCGGTAATTTGTAGTCATTGCAAATTGCAATATTATAAGGTAACTAAGCCAAAATAAGAAAAAGGGAAAAGAAAACCCGCTCAGATTAAAAGTTCACAGTACCAAAAAATGTTCGTTATAGCAGAGTAAAATGTGATCGTGGATTTCGTTCATTATAGCGGGGTTTGTTTCCACATATCTTTCACTGTAATTCTGCCAGGCTTTCATATGTTGTTCATTATAACAGGATCTTTATTATAGCAGGGTGCCACTGTATTTACTCTAGGCATCTCGTTATTATAGGCAACTTTTAATAGGCTATCTCAGCTTTTTCAGCTCAGCTGCTATATGTATGTGTTGTAAAACGTTTTATTAAATTTTTAAAACACGCATCTCTGTGTGTTTAGGATGGGATAGGGTAACAATCTTTTTATATAATAGGGAATTAAAGTGCACCTAACCCCCCAATTTTTTTTCGCTAAAACAATAAAGCTTATTTTGTGGAGTAATTAGCCGCAAAAACTTTTCGATTTGGTTAAATCCTCGAATTTCTGTGCCCCCTTGAAACCGAGTTTCGTATGGTTCATGACCGAGGATAGGGAGTCTGGGGAGAGTAAAGCCGTGACGTCACTTCCAGAACAAAAGCTTCAGCTGTCCCAGTCAGGCCTTTTACTCTGTGTGAGCGTAGAAGCCTTTTTGCCGCACAAGTTTTTCGCTGGGGCTCCACAGTCAACAGATTTCTGTTTTTATCAACAATGTCTTCTACTTTGTTGGATTCTGAAATGAGCTTTGACTCAGAAGACTCCGAAATTTATTATATTGCTGAAGAGAATGACGACTC
>JAHPZR010007313.1:0-5000 GCA_019787425.1 Platygyra sinensis | reverse complement strand
AATGGCAATAAAACATGTGGAAAAAAAAACCTTTGTTTTAAAGGGAAACTAAGGTCTAGAAACCTTTTACCTTAAATGAAAGTTCATACCATGAAATATCTGAAAATAGCAATGATTTGCTCTGTTGTCAACTTTTTAGCAAATAATCGGGACAACAAAATCGTCATTTTGCTGGATACTGGCCACCATTTTGTTTCCACCAAATGAAAGCAAGACCCAGACATCACCTTAGTCAAGCTGTAGAAGATGGTGGCAAAAGACTCTAGCGATATTTCAAGCAATAGTGACTTGTCATTTGAGCTAGAAATCGAGTCAGATGGTGTTATAGCCCGTTTACGTTTGAGCCACAGTATGGCACCTCCTCGGAAGACGAAAGTGACTCGAACATGGCTCAAGATCACGTCTTGGCAATCGCGATTGGTGTACCTACACTAATTGCCAAGTTATGCCATCTGAAACGGAAAGCATCTGTTGCCAAGAGATGAACGTTCTCAGGGACCGTTTAGACCTTGAAGGTAGA
Source organism: Platygyra sinensis (assembly GCA_019787425.1). Taxonomy (NCBI): domain Eukaryota; kingdom Metazoa; phylum Cnidaria; class Anthozoa; order Scleractinia; family Merulinidae; genus Platygyra; species Platygyra sinensis. The sequence goes on along the minus strand of JAHPZR010007313.1, from coordinate 4,480 downwards.
AATGAAACTTTTATTATAAATAACAAACAGTTTACTTACAGAAATTAACTTTGGAGAATCAGCACCCAAGCAATTTAATGCCAGTTTACAAATACTAAAATGCTTGGCTATTCTGGTTTTTCCTTTGCAGGAACACTACACAAGTGTATAATTGACCACGAATCGTTTAAGCCTGTTTGCCTACTACCAGATGTTTTACAAACAGCACTTGTTGGACTCCATCAAGTTTAGAGCGATCGACTAGAAGATAGCCCGCAGAATGTGTCAGTGTTTACAAACATTTATTAATATAATTACATGCAAGATATAGAACTAGCAGTTCTCATTCAGAAGTGAGTGCTGCCGTTAAAGGTGTTTTTGAATGCAAATACGACAATGAGAATTTCAACAAAAATATAACTTATTTTATTTGCAAAATGACATGGTTACATATATGTTCTTTGAGTATAACATTAACAAGTAACTATAGGTGTGGCTAAAGCTTTTGTTGGGATTATGCTTGTAGTAATTGCTAAAAGTGGAAAAGAAATATATTGGTTAACGAAAACGGAAGGTGTAACGAACAACACTGTCTAACACAACATGTAATAATAAGGGCTTTTAAATTGATTCTTAGGACGATTAGTGGCACTTTTTTTTGTCTATCTAGCGCAACGTGAAAATAAACTAAATACTTGGTGTAACAACAGTTTGTACATGTATAACGGCAATAACGGGTTCATGAGCTGATCCTTAGAACTTGGAACAATTAGTGACAGTGACACTGTGTAACGCAACGTGTAAACAGCAGTTCCATTTTCAGCAGGAATTCCCAGCGAATTTCATAGATGTGAATCAAATAGGTACAAAAAATCTGATTTTTTGATGACAGCCATCACACAAGCATCAAGCACTAACATTGCATTTGAACTATCCGAAAATGCATTTGTCAAAACCTGCTTCAGTGAGCAAAATGGCCCATCGCCACAAAATAAGCGATCAAATGTGCCCTTGATAAAATTTGTTGTAGTTTAAACGGTACTCAACATTGTTCTACGAGGTTGCCACCTCCGGCAACTCCTCTATTGCAAGACTATTGGCATCGGGTACCATTTTATTGGTTAGTGCATGTAAATACATGCGATCTCCAAGACATAAGATGTCATCGATATTTGTTTGTGTCCATAAATCGACCAAATTCGATCGATTGAAAAGAAAAGCTGCAAGTGACATAAATGCGCACTGTCGGCCTCTAGAATGCTCACTGAAAGCTTCATGACCTTGATGAATGCTTCCTCAAATAGAAGTAATCATAACAGATCAGCAAAAAGTGCCAAAACTCACCTGTAAACAGCGAAACCTCGACTCTGATCAACTGTAATTGTAACTTGCTGCGAGCACATGCGATTTTCCGCTGAGCAAGCACATGTTAATTTTTCTTGTAAGACAGCTGCTTATTGGCTAGACTGTGCCATATAACAGGATTTCTGATTGGCTGTTTCTTAATGCGAACAATGGGTCGAACGGTCGAACCGTCAAACCAAAATTTCTCGATGGCTTCAAGAATATGAAGGCAGCCTATCGGCAGCAATAATTATCACTGTAGTATTCTATACACAGTTGTCGTACTTACCAGATCTCTAATGAAAGGCATGAAGTTTTCAGAAGGAACTTTTTTCTGTGGGCTTATATTATTTTACCGGCACCACAAGACACCTATCGCATCAGGAAGTTATTTGCTTTGTTCTTAGTTAAATGTAAGTTGTTGCACAAGGATGCACGAGTGCAAACTGGCAGTAAACATCAACTTCCCTTTCCCCACTTAACAATAAAAAATGTAGACAAAGCCACTTACACCATTATGGGCTTATTTCAACAATGTGTGCCTGATGCGCTATAGATTACAGTTTTCTCAATGTATGCTATTGTAGGCCGGGAAAAAGTTCATGAAATTAACATCAACTAAGGGAGAGATCAATATACAAGAGTATTGATAAACAATCTTCATCTCCCGCAGTCCACCTCACCTGACAGAATCAATTGTGATTCCCTGCATATCAGCAGTACTATGCTGTCCTAACTTAGTAGAACTCAATATTTAGTTTTTATCTTCCGACACATTGTTAGGTCATAGTATTTTGATTGTTTACAGGAGTATGAGATTAGCTGCATACAGGCAGTTTACTTGGTGGACCTACAACCGACTTGGAAAAGGAAACAGACAAGTTATTCCTTCTTGTGTTGTGTGGGCAATAAGAAGAGAATACCCAGAGGAGAGTGGCAATTACACCGGTTTTAAAGATGCGGATGGAAATGATTCATGGCCGGGATAATAACAACAAGAGTGAATAAAGTAGTCTTCTGCTAGACTATCTGTATACTGGGACATGTGTGACCCTCCACGGGAAAACGTACACTAACGATCTTCCGTTAAACGGGCTAAAACGTTAGCTATCCGTTAGTCATCCGTTAGAATCATTTGATAAAACCGTTAGTAGCGTTAGTCAATCCGTTAGCAGGTGACCCTTGCCCGTTAGAGCGTTAGTCATATCCGTTAGTAGCGTTAGTCAATCCGTTAGCAGGTGACCCTTGCCCGTTAGAGCGTTAGTCATATCCGTTAGTAGCGTTTGTCAATCCGTTAGCACCCAATGCTTGCCCGTTAGAGCGTTAGCCATATCCATTTTCATGAATCCGTTAGTCTGATGATCTTTTCTCGTCTGAAAACTGAGGGACGACATTCGATTGGCAGGCAGTTTCTAACTTAAACGAAACTCGAAAGACTGTCTTTAACGCTGAATTTCTTCACAGAAGTGTTCCTGATGCACCATTTATTGATGGGTAATTCACGAGCATAGTTCAAAGAGTGAAGTATATTCGGAATGTGCCGCCGATCGCGAGCGTGAATTTGTGGCGTCACGACAGGCAATGTGATGTCTCTTTCGGGTTCTACAAGACGCACAAAGTCGATTGAAACGGCAAAATACTCGGAGACCAAATACTCTATCTTAAACGCTGAATTGCGTTACAAAAGTGTTTATGATGCGCCATTTACTGATGAGTAATTCACGAGCATAGTTGTTCATAGATTGATTGTTTTTATTCGGAATGTGCCGCCGAGCGTGAATTTGTGGCGTCATGACTAACAAAAATCTTTATCTGGTTCTACAAGATGTGCAAAATTGATTGAAAAGGCGAAATATTCTGTTTAAAATGCTAGTTATTTTAACTTTGAAGCGGATCAATAATTTACTTTGATATGACTGTTGGCTTCAGTTCATCACGTTTATTACAAAGAAATTTGCATAAAGCTTGTGAAGTTGTGAACATGAAGTGTCAATCAACTAGAGATGAATTTTCATTTTTGACGCCGTGTGCTGGAAGAAAAAAATTAATTTTGAGTTGAAAAAACAATTCATCTCTATTTCTTTTCAATTTGTTCCAGGCACTCAGCAGCGATTTTTAATCGCTTCATTTTCAGAGGAAAAAGTGACCTTTAACCCCGGCTGTCAAATATTTCAGTGCTGCATGCGGCTGCTACCGTCACGGCTCAGTGCCCACGTCACGTTTTTGCGGCAATTCTCACGACCCAAGTGATTTCAGAAATCTTTATCTTACAGCTATAACAGTTGTATTTTTTGATCGCTATGCATTTGTTGACAAGAAAATGAGACATAGAGTATTATTTTGTGCTTACTTTTATGATGCTCAGGCTCACATTGTTACAAATAAAAATTATTCGTAAGTTATTTACTTTGAGTAGCCAGCGCGCCAAAGATGACCAGACGCCGAATTTCCGCGAATTTCACCGGTCACCGGAGCTTACAGAGAACTCTGGTTATGTTGAGCGTTAGCCATATGCGTTCGTTAGTCAATCCCTGCACGACAACAACAAAAGACGCCTTGACTGTCGGCTACACAATGAATTGTTTATCGATGGCGGTCTGGTGTTGGTTTTTTTGCTCGTTTACGACTCCGTCTCTCGCTTGTTTCGTTACAGAGAAACGCCGCTGTCGCGAAGAAAACAAACAGAAATGGAAAATGAATGGTCAGAATATGTAAACGTTAAAGGGTGAGAGATATTACGAGACCGCAAAAAAGTCTAAAAACGAACCGATTCGATTCATTCTAATTCAATTTCCGCAGTTCATAATATATGATTTCATTCACATTATCCACAACTTACGATCCGTTAGAAGTGGTGATCAGTCACTAGAACTTCAGGACAAACCGTCAGAACGTTTAATAACACAAACTGTTGGAGCGTTAGAACAAACCGTTCGAGCGTTAGAACAAACCGTTAGAGCGTTGAGACAAACCGTTAGAGCGTTAGAACAAACCGTTAGAGCGTTAAAACAAACCGTTAGAAGGTCAGGGCCGAGCGTTAGAACGTTTGTACAAAGCGTTAGGATGACTTCAAAGCCGTTAGCAATCCGTTAACAATCCGTTAGTTTTCTAACGTTTAACGGATGATCGTTAGTGTACGTTTTCCCATGGAGGGTCA